>VDFB02269332.1:0-88411 GCA_007258455.2 Sequoia sempervirens | reverse complement strand
AGATAAGTTTTAATTGATCTACTGATTCACCCCCCCTCTTAGTAGATAGTTGTGTTCCAACAAGCTACCCAATGTATTATCTTGTAAATCAATAGATTACAATACACTTGCAAAGCAAGGCTTCACTGGAGTATCACCAACATACAAACCTTCATAGGAGTATCTTCAACGTACAAATCTGGAGTGATTTTGGCATCATAATAGTGTATACAAATTAACCATACAAACTACAACTCCAAGCACCAATGTATAGGCAAGAATTCAAATTGGAAACCATGAATAGTTTAGGAAAAGCATTAGCAAAACCATAAGAAGTAGGGCACCCAAACTTGGGTTCAAATTTCAACTCCCCCTTCTTGGTCTTGGCTCTCATGACAATTTTTAGCATATTCTTGACACATCTTATAACTGTCATATTTGTCATAGTTGACCACCCAAACATGGGTGCCCTAATTTGTCCTCATTCAACCTATTCAAAGATCCTTTATTGCAAGTGCCTATACTTGTTATAATGCTTGTTAGGACTCCAATGTAAACTCCCTTTTAGATTCTCTTATGTGTTGTAAGAATTTGTCATATGTAACTCTCATCATAATGACTTTACACATATCGACCCATGGCCAAACTGTGCCAACTCAAAGTGGGATGCCTACCTCCTCAAGTGAAGACAAAAATCTAATAAGCCTCCAAATGGGACACCAACTCTCCCACAAGAAGACAAAACCACTAGAAGACAAAATAGTGAATGCATACAAAATACATTAAAATGAACATTAGGAATGTAAGGTTTTGACACCTTTTCCCAACAAATATAGCATCAAAATGCTTTGTCACCTTGGGAATGGACATTATTTCACCCATATTAACATGTCCATCTGCAAATAAAAAATTGATATGAAGGGAAATCCCTTATCTTGCCACACCCTTTTAGCAAAAAATTATTTGCAAAGCACACCTCAAGCTACTTCCTGATTGTACTAATCCACACACAACTTGCTTTCGCATTCTTGAAGTACCCATATCTTCTCTTGCTCTGGCCTCTTTCTCCTTCACTCAACTATTGTGGTCACCCATCTTTGTGGTTTTTGCTTCACACAATCTAGTGTAGGAAAACACATGCATTGAAGAACATCCTTCCTCTGCCAGGTCTCATTAATTTTGTTTGCATAGAATATTGATGCAAGGGAGAATGGTCTATCACCTGTTCAACACAATTCAAGATCAAACAAACCAATATCAGATTCAAAAACTCCTTGAAAGTACTCTTCTCAATATAACCCTGCTTCTTGCTTTTAGGTCACCAGACCCATCTTTCACAACTTTTCTCCTCAGTGTTTCTTCTCATAACCCAACTCCTGACTGAGATGGACACCCTTTTTGGTCAAATCAAACATGCTCTAAAACCAACTAGGGTTCTTTTGGAACAAACCTTTCAAAACCCAGCTTTACTGCTGTCCTAATAGGTCAAATAGGCCTATTTTTCAAAGGAACCACTCATGAAACTTACAAACAACCCAACACAACTGCTCAGACCTCTAAATCAGTCAACAAATAGCCATTTACAACAATTTTATGGCTCCAAACTCTCATCCTAACACTGATCAAAGAAACCCTCATTTCCCTTGTAAAGAGTAGGGTTTATTGGATTTACAGGTTCCCAATCACTTATGACTCTGAAACAGCCTCCAACACACTTTATTGTGTCTACACAAACTCCCTACACCTTCACATAACCTTCTCTCACACTATTCCATCAAGCTCTCACTCAAAACCAACAATTTCATGCCAATTTCTTCAATTTTTCATCAGGACAGTCTTGGTCTCATTCCCAAATACCCTCATACAATCCAAACCACTAACTAACCATCTTATTCTACAGTCCTATGCCCATTTCACGTAGATACAGGAGTGACAGTATGTGGAATGGGCTCCTAATCCATTTTAGAGATTCAAAACTATAATCAGCACTTACAGGCCTGCCTACTGTATTTTGTCAATATATCACTCCAAACTCAATGTATAGACCTCAAATTGAGTTCAAAACAATGATAAAACAAGTTGTCACGTAGTTCCAAAGTGGTGCAAGCCAAATATTGCTGTGCAAGCTTGTACACGGACCTGCAATACAGATTTCTGAGTAAAAATACTGAATTCTCAAGACAAAACAGAATTATTTGCTTGAATTCCTTCTCCAATATTTCAACAACCATGCAAAGTGATGGATTACAAGTTTTTATACATTTCTTACATAAATCTTCCGCCCAAAACCATCTACCAACCTTCTATATTCAATTTGACTCTTGAGCTTACCAATTGTTGCAATTACATTATTTACAATTTTGTCAATTTTGACAATTTTGCACACTTTGCATTATTTACCCCCAAAACATTCTAAATACCTTCAAGATGACTCAAAACATTACTTGATGGTCAAACATGACCTTATTTACCCTGACCTACAACTTGACTCACTAAAACCCAAAATAAGCCTTATTTACATAATTTGCTCTTTTGAGCATTATTGACAACTTTGTAACATTGCTTTATAAAAATGATTTATAAATACCTTCAAATGGCCAATGAGGCCTTATTGACACACAAAATGACCTTGAACTCCTAACTCAACCTAGGACTCTTCATGTTGATCAATTTCAAAGGAAATCAATAGGGTGCTCCTGCATCAAATATAGGGATTGTAAACTCATTCAATACTTCTGGATGTTTGCCAGTATGGGTAACCATAAACCCTTCCAAGACCTTTCTCACATTGTTACAATAGCCCCTAAGAAGACTACGCTCTAGTCTCACACATCTTGGCGCTTCCAATGGTGACTTTCCCTTTTCGTTGAACATTGACCACCTCAATGCTCCTTCATTCAGATTTTTTCCTCTTTTTTCTTTTATCCTCTCTTCCTACACCCTCTCCTCTAGCAGAAATATATCAACAAATTCATTCGGTAAAAACAATTTTAGGTGCTACATAGGTACTTGAACATTGGACACACCCATCAAGCTTACTCACAAAACCCTTATTGATGCTTGTGATGACATCATCCCTCCTAATCCTAGACCTTTATCACTTGGTATAGATTTAATAAACCCTAGTGCCATTGCATTCTCAAAAGCAAAAATGGCCTTTAGATGCTTGTTTCAAACTACCACTGTGTGCCTGGGGTCCCTCATAGGTGTGCAAGCCTCTTTTGTGCCATGAGAACAATGCAATTTATACAAATAAGAATCCCAACAGTCCACTCCCATGACAATTGCCCTTCTCCCAAATGCCCCATTGTAACCGCAATGCAAACTTGAATTCCCAACCATGAGAAAAAGCCCTCAACTAATTCTCACCAAATAACACTAATAGCTTACTATAAATCTTCTCCCACCTAGCTCATATGAATCACTTTAAGCACGCCTAATGCAAATTCCTCATGTCACATCTAAAATCTTTCCACTACTACTTGTTGCCTTTATGTCTCCAACTAATCATAAATTTATATGTTTATGCAATCCCTCACAAGTATTAACTAAGTGACTGTAAATTGCCATTAACAAAGCTTGATCAGTTCCACAATTGGCCAGGAAGTCTGCTACCTTATTCTCTCTTCTATGATTTTGGAATCTTATCTGATCAAATTTTTCTCCCAACTCCTTTACTTCACCTACATATGGTTTTAATTTCCAATTCTTAGCAGTACTTCTCTGTAGAACATTTCTTGCCATCATAGAATTGACCTTTTTATGTTTTGAGAGGCTGCAGTAGCGAAATATGCCATTACAGCTTTCCATTCTGCCTCATTATTAGTCCTAATCCCTAAGAATAGAGATCCTCCATATACTGATCTGCCATCTCCATCTCAAAGAGCAAATCCCCACCTGTATCACCTGGGTTGCCTCAAATTCTTTAGAGGGGGAACACACATTGCTTTAGGCATCTGCAACATTATTTGCATCGGCAATTTTTAGGGGACGGCAGGGGATGGCGACATACTATATATATATATATATATATGATTTTTTCAAAATTTATTAATATATTAGAGGGAGAGAGGGAAAGAGAGATAAATATGTCAATAAATTAATAATTGATAACAACAATATCAATATGTAAATAAATCACGAGAGTAGTACTTTAACAGCATAAGAAATGTCACTAAAGCATTATAAAATTTATCACAGCAGTATCAAACATCAATAAAACAATGGTCTATCAATATCCAAATGTTTCAAACTGTAAACATGTATCCAAAAGTCTCGAAGTTCAAACATGAAAATCAAAATATTAAATACAATAGTCTATGAAATTAAGCCTCATTCGAGCTATGAATATCCAAAGACTCAGAACATTAGCCTGAGCCGTGAGAAAATAAAATGAGTAATGACAAAATGTTAATATTTTGTCTCCTTTGAACTTTAGCACAAAAAAAATATTAAATTAATCTTGGGAGAGATGGTGGACCCCGCACAACCTTGGGAAGGAAAAATAAACTTTAAAAAAATTGAATTTTTTATTCTTTTTGTATGTTTGGAAGCTCTCAGCCTGTGGGGGACGGCTAGCCATCCCTGGTACAATTGGGGACATTTCCAACGTCCCCAATCCGTACTGGGGACGTTTCCAACGTCCCCAATCCGTATTGGGGATGGGGAACTGTCCCCAAACTGCTGGAAATGTTTACTACTAATTTTGCTGTTTCGGGGACAGCAGGAGGACATCCCCCCGTCCCAGGGACGGCTGGGGATGGGGATAGTGGGTTTTGGGGCAGGGGACACGTCCCCGTGTAACCCTGGTTTTATCTTATTGTCAATGACATTTGAATTTAATTGATACCTCACATATATTATTTATTTTATATTTTTGATGGTTAAATCATTGTTATATAGCATGATGTCATTTAATGCATTGATTTGCTTATCCTGCAATTTTGGACAATAGATAGAAGATTACTCAAAACACTTTCATGTCCCATTGAATGTTGATGTTGGTAACCCTTATTTTTCTTCTTGTTCAAAACCCTTTCTTTCGTTATATTTGTTTTCATAGTTGTTGATAGTGAGTGGTGGGTGTAGAAGAGGTTGAAGATCCAAACAAGTTAATTGTTATTTGGAGAGATTTGTTTCTCCCGTGTCACCTGTATTTTATCCTCCTGATTTTTGTTTACTTAAAATTAATTTTCTTTAATTTTTACATTTTTCCTAAAATATTTGTTTGAATAAAACGCTTGTTATTGTGACCTAATTAGTCAGTAGGATTTCCCTGTGGTTTAGAAGTAGAAAAATCAGTTCCTCAAATGTTGACTCATGGTGGAAAATATTATTCAGTTTTCAAACTGTTTCACTTTCAATTAGCACACATCCATATTTCCAATTGAGGTAACCCACTGCACCTCTTAACATTGCAGTTGCTAGTTAAATAGGCCCTGGTAAGCCCTTTTCCAAGCAGTCAACTATGATGGTAGCTAAAAACTGTGATCATATAAACTGAATCTGTGGTCTTGTGAATAATATAATGAGTCTATAATCTGTTCATTTTTCCTTGGAATGCTATTAAACCAGTTTCTTTAATGTTCACAAGGTGATGCAATGCTTGCTAGCTCGATCCTAACAACAAAACCTTGAGAAGCAAATGAATTCAATCTACTAAGCACCTTCATGGATTAACACAAATTGAAATATGTGATACGGTCAAGGCAAGCATGATGAAGGATAATTGATTTTAATTTTCTATTGGTTTAGTGTAATGAAAAATGGTTTCTCATGAATAGCAATAGATTGCTTATTAATTATTGTAGATGTGGTTTAAACACTTTTATTAGATTTGTTATACTAGAACTTGGGCTTCTAATGTGTATAAGAGACTATCACCAATTGGAGTTTCAGGAGATCATATTTAATTAGTAAGGTTGTGAACATTTCACCTTTATGTGCAGGTGAGCTGATTGAACGTGTTGTACGCATTGCAGGCTGTGGAAGACATTAAGGCCCGTGCTGCAAAATCTAAAACTGTCAATAATTCAAAGTCCACAAAAACTGATGCTGGCATTATTGAGACTAAGCTGTTGTCCTCTGTACCTGCCCAGACTCGGCCAGCATCATCTCTTCCTCCCTGCTTTTTTGAGGAACCTGATGCCAAACGCCAAAATCGAGGTGAGCAACATTTTATGCATTTCTATGTTGAAAATGCTTACTATTTTAAACAACTTGTTGTATTGTATGACTGATGACATATGCAGCAGTTCTTCAATGATGCGATTTAGTTTTCAAGCATGGGCCAGAACCATAACTGATTGTATCAGTCTATCTATTACCATAATCAGAACTTGTTTCTTTAGAGAACCATAACCTATAATGCTTTACAGTACTTTGATGCATTGGGTGCGCCCAGTACTCACTACTTCTATGGGTGGTGGCTGTCCTTTTCTTCTGGCATGTTTGTTATCTTCAGTCTTGGTTGGTGTCTCAACTTCTGAAAAGATGAGATTATTCTTTACTTCCTAAGTCTGGAATTTTAAAAACCTTTTGCTTAAAGCATATTGTGCCATAGCACTTTACTCAAAATGGATGAATGTTTGTCAGGATTTTCATATACTGTGGTTTTATAATCCTATTGCTCTATCTAGAATTATTACGACTTCGGAAACTGCATTTCTGAAGTCATTTTTTTATATCCTGTATTGTGCTTTGATAGTTAGGAAGTCTGCCAGTTTTTTCATATACTGGAGATAATAAGACTGACAACAAGATTTTGGTAACTGCAGTATCACAGGAAGAGGCTAGTTATTCTGATACCTCTGCAAAGAATTTGAAGAAAATAACGTCAGAAACAGTTCCATCTACAAATGTCTCAACCAAGGAGAAGAAACTTCCTTCAGATGTGTCAGATATGAAGGAAAAAGAAAATGAAAAATTTCCATCTGTTCATGTGGTGCATGCTTCCAAGCTAGCAGAAGAACCAGAAGCGAATCAAGTTAAAGGATCTCTTCCTGAAGGATTTTTTGACAACAAGGATGCAGATCTGCGTGCAAGAGGATTGGAGCCTGTTAAATATGATATCAAGTAAGTTATTTTTGCTTTCTTAAACTTCTTGGATTCAGTATATCGCCTCATTTCATGTAGAAGAACATAATTTTTGTTATGCTTGTTACTTTTCTATCCTTCTAATAATTGAGTTGGAATTTGGACTAGACATAAGGACAGCTTCCATTCAACATTAATATAACTCAGTAGAAATTTAATGTGGAACCACTAACTATACTGATGGGTATCCATAGAAGTCAAGGAATGTGTAAATAGGTTACTTGGTATTTTTTGATTGAAATATGAAGATAAACAAGTTTTAATTAAGCTTTTAAACATGCCTAGTCTTCATGTCCAAAGGTAATTATTTGCTTGAGTACACAATTAATTACCCCGAGTTTCTAGGATGGGGATGGCAGGGGACAAGGGGACAAGTTTTGTGGATGGCGATTTTTGGGCCATTTTTGGGGACAACATGGGATGGCAAAGGGGACAACTATATAAAAAATAGGGAAAATTTAAAATATATAGGGAAATTTTAAATATTCATATGATAACATTGATAAAGTATTTATATATACATTATAGAACCTTAATACATAACACTTGTGTTGAATTGAGAGTTTACATGAGAGTCAAACTGTCAAACAAATTAGCAAATGTCAAAACTTGAAAAATTAATTCAAGTTACTTTCATAATTCATTGTCAATATGCACGTGATATTAAAAAAATAGTATACTGTCATGTCCCCTCCGCTTTGAAGGAAAAAGTATTATTATTTTAACAGTGTTTTAATAATATATTAAATATAAAATATAAAATTTATTAATAATTGTATTAATTATTTTTTAATATTAGCTCATGCCAACATTAAATAATAAATATATAAAAATAAATGAAACAAGTTATAATTTTGAAATTTGATTTTTGGTGTCTAATTTTGGGCCCATGGAGACCTATTCCCATGGTGATAGTTAGCTAGGTCATGGGCATTCTAGAGGACAACTGAATTTTTAATATTTTCACTAATTATTACTTGCTTTTTAGCCCTAACAGTGATGAATACCCTTGAATAAGGTGTTGGAACACGTTTGCTGTTGTGCCAAAAGATCAACTTGTTAACGCTCGATACAAACGCCAGAGATAAACGGATCCATGAGAGGTTGTTAGACCATGTCCCAAATTTGAAGGGAGACGTTGGGATTAGTCCAACAATCCCCCCCTCAACATCACTCGAGGGGATTGAAACCCACAACTACGACTTTGATACCGTTTGTTGGAACACGTTTTCCGTTGCACCAAAAGATTGACTTGTTAATGCTTGATACAAGCGCCAAAGATAAACGGATCCATTATAGGCGGTTAGTCCATGTCCTAAATCTGAAGGGAGACGTTGGTGATTAGTCCAAAATAAGGCACCTTGAGGTCAAGACGAAAACCTTGCCTCATTGTTTCAGTCTTATTTACTTAATTTTCTGACTGCATACTCTAGTATTGTCAACATTAAGCATTGAATGTACTTCCATCATGCATAGGTGAAGTGAATACAAGCCCTCATCACTCACAAGTGTACCTCCATCAGCTAGTGCAAGTTTTTCTATAGGCGAATTAGGCGATTTCCTGAGAGTTCCACGCCTTAGAGAAGCTAGGCATAAGATTGGTGAGCAGATTTCAGAACATATTGGAGTCGTCATCCTGCAAGGTTGCTGTTTCACAACCATTTGTGCGCCCAAATCACCATAAGGGGAAGGAAACCAGTGGTGATAGACAACAAACCCTCCTACACCAACTTCCAATTCTTTGGCATATCTTAGATTCAAGTTTAACAAGGCATTTGGGAACAAATTAGACATTTGTGCAAGAGCAAAGTGACCCAGCCATTCACATCAACCAACATAGCACCTTGTAATCACTTCCCTAATTTAGATACTATTCAAACATGTAAATCGACTTATATTGATGCATGATTTGTGAGATCTGAATCAAAAATTATTTTCCAGTTTGCCATTAAATTTCCAGTTGTTCATGACATTATTAATTCATTAGGCATTCATCAACATTTACAATTCTGTGTGTTAATTTTTTGAGTTATAACTTGAAATCAAAAGTTGGAATTTCAATTAAAGTGAAACCCTAGGGGTATTACATATACAAGTTACAAACAAATGCCCAAAGGCTACAAGTTTCACTTCCAATTACAATATGTCAATATGAAAATACAAAAAAAGAAAGTACACTGCGACCCCTAATTTGCATCTCTCAACACTGCATCAAAATCAGAGTCCTCCTCAGAGTCATTGTCGTTATGAGGGTTTCCTCATCCAGTGGAATCCCAACCAATCCCTCATGTGCCTCCTCCTCATCAACCTAGGCGGTGTCTTCAGGATCAACATTCTATTGTAAAGATAGTTTGTTGATACTCTAGAGTTTGACGATCTTGAAATCGAAGAGCACTATGCACAACCACTAGCTTCTTTGTTCATCTAGAGGTAAGTCTTCCTCTTGATGGAGTGGATAAAAGCCATAGGTGGACCAATTCCTCTCTGCAACAGAGGAATTGGCAACCTGTGACAGGAGGCAAATGGCAAGCATTCTCTACTGTGGTGTATCCTTCCTGTGCTATGTCTGTTGATGTTAGCAGCTTCGGGCTCAATTCTTCCAGCCCCAATTGAAGATATAAATTACTTATATTTGTTAATGGCAACATTATTTTTTGACCGACTTCCTTGCATCATTCTCCTTGGCCGACCTTCATTGTAAGTCATTATTATTAATTGTATTTATTTCTTCTTGGTGGCCGACCTAGTCTATTGAAAGGGTGCGACCTATCTAGCAATGTATTTATATGAAGTCATTTCCACTCATTTGGGCATCAAGCAAGTTCGATCTCCTTCTCCATTAAGCGCGAGCTCTTCAAGAAGAATAGTGCGAATTAATATAGGAGCAGATTGAGAGTTTATTCAAGTGCAGATTGAAGACCAGACTATTCGTTTGTGTTACAGCCATTGCTGGTGCTGATCTTTGGCCTTGTGTGTGGCCTCATTGTAATGTAACTTGTTGCCATTGCTCATATATATAAGAGATATAATTGTTGCTGGGTTTTTCTCCCTCAAGAGGAGGGTTTTCCCAGGGTATCTGCTGTGTTATTGTGTCTGATTTTGAATTAATTTTCTGTGCGTTACATCTGATCATAAAACTAACAATGTCCACCATCCAATAGGGTCAATTTGAGCTAATGGAGCTTTATCTATCTTTGCCTCTAGTTTATTGAATGTTGGACCATGAAGGTTTGTGAAGGCAAGCCATTGTGTGCGAATTATTGTAGACTCTTCAATTGAATACATCTTTCCAAAGGTCTTCATTAGCCCTTCTTTCACCTTTTCGTCATCACAAGGAGGCAACCTTCCAACTTTTGGTGCATACCATTTGGGATTTAGAGCAATGGCTGCCATATGAAGTGGGGTGTTCATTGTGTTCCACCTCCACATCACAATTGGCCTAATATGTTGCTCATATAATCCCAAAGTAGGATCCTTAGCCAAAATTGTTTGCCTTATCTTTCCAAGCATGTTGTCAAATGTTTCATATATCTAACCAAGACTAGGAGAGCCCATATCAGCATATCTAATGATATCTACAATAGGTGAGATGAAAGAGCAAACACATATGTAAAATGCAAACAAAAAGTTCTAAAGAATTAATTGACAAGTTAGAAACTTCAAAAGTTGAAACATTGAACAATAAAATTAAAATATTAAAATATTAAAATCAGAAATTTAATATGGAAATCAACAATTTAATATTTAATAAAATCAGCAATTTAATAATAAAATCAGCAATGCCTTACCCCATAGTATACCGCGAATCATCATAAAGGATCCTTTTTTTGATGGCTTTTCCTTTAGCAGAGCTTGAATTAGGCCATCTACTCCACTCTGAATTCACAATCATCAATTGTAGAGGTTCATGCACCTCAAGCATCCTTTCTAACAAAATGAAGTAACTGACATATCTTGTCTCAACAAGTTTGAGGAATTCCTTCTTTGAAAACGTCCTGAAGAGAGTAAGTAATGTGTGGTGGTTGCAAATGAACATTTGAATATCTCTAGCTTCTACCATCACTTTTTTTATCCAATCTATTTTCTTGATGTCTTTTAATGCATTGTTTAATGCATGGACACAACATTGGGTCCAAAAGATGTGCTTATAAGCACCCTCCACCATCATTCCAGCCAATTTGCACACGTGTTGAATCAGTGACCACCTTTACAACATTTGAGGCCCCAACCTCCTCTATGGCCTCTTTGAAAATGCTAAATGGGAAGTCTACATCCTTATGCTTCCTTGAACAATCCATGACTCTAAGAAAATAAGAGCTGGGTGGACATGTGACTATGATATTGATGAGTGGCTGATGTCTAATATTAGTCCACCCTTCCCTTACAGTAGAAATTGTCATGCCTCCTCCATGTTAGAAAATTCGTAGCATTATAACTCTAGATTGCTGCCTTTATCCTTGACCAAAGAGATATAAAAAGTGGCAATTCTAGAAAGTGATTGTTGTGGATTAATTAAGGAATGTTGTTAGACAACGATTCCATAATATGCAAAGCAAACTAATTGCAGCGATTAAAAGAAAACCATGCAATTAATAATTAAAAAGGTTTAAGGGGCAGCACTTGGTTATGAAAGGGATGTATACCTTGCAGCAATTTTTATTAAAGATAAATCTGAGAAATAAGTAGAATTATAGGCCTATATATGTGTGTTCAAGCAATGGTGATACTTGCAGAAATTATTGATCATTGTGATTAATTTAGATGCTTCCTTTGTTACAAATACTTAATAATAGACTCATATGATAGTCTATTTTGAATTTAGAAGAAACAGATTGTAAATAGGAAGGACCGCCACCCTTTCGGGTTCACGAGAGATGAAGAATGACCAGCCTTCATGCTCTTATCGAGTACGCCACCTAGAGATGGAATGGACAACCAACCTTCGATGTTCATGGGCTGGGGGGTGGAATGGACCAGAAATCCTTTTGTGCTTCCAGGCTTGATCATGGAGGATGGCCAGCCTCCAAGGTGAATTGAGGGATGGAAGGGTGACCCACCTTCCATGCTCTCACAATACAAGAGTGACCAACCTTGAGATTGTGGTTTGCAAATGTTTCAAATGGATTCCTGTAATATCCCTTGCTATATCTGATATGATTTTTGCCTCAAGGAATATTGTCAAACACTTCTGATGTAAACTTTATGCTTTCTGGTTTGTAGTTTCAGTCTGATATGTTTGCTTGAAAATGATAAAGGAAGACTTCAGATGATTACAATTCAACACTAAAATGATTATATTATCATCTAGATGCATTAATGACTCCCTCTAATCAATTACAATGCACATAAATGATTTCTATAAGCAAACTAATCACCTAGAACCAAGTGACATTTGTACAAACACTTGGCTTACATTCTAATGCACTATTCTAAATGATCATTAAAGCGACTATAGGACTCCAACTTGCAGGTCTTTAATTCAATTTGCAAATTTATATACAATGTAACATGAATTAGCCAAGACTCTTGGCAAATATGAAGATGTAACAACAAATGCCAAGTCTGAAAGTTAATGACAAAGTCTGAGTACAAGGCACCACTGTAATTATATCAATAACTATTCAAATACAAGTATAAATGCAAGTAACCTGGTCTAAGATTAAGCGCCCAAGGGTGTTGGTGAAGAAGCAACCAATATCCACTGAATTATATTACAGCCAAGCCCAAATCGAATCAAGGTTGCAGCCGCCCCTATTCTGAAGACAAACCACTGATAATAAATTATATGCTGCCTCAAACTCTCCTCCAAAGCTCCTAAAATGGTTGCCTAGTCAAGAGAAATGGAGCAATCCATCTTCAATATGAAATCGATGCAAGTAGTGACTAATAAGAGCAAAATCGTGGTTTCCATGGACTGATGAAAATGACTGAAAGTGGCTGCAATTATATATCTGAATGTGCTGTTTGCAAATCAACCCCTTCTTGCTGGCAAATAATGAGAGCTCCAATGCACAAATACCATCGAAATCGTACCAAGCAAAATGATATATGAATGTAGATATATGGCTGCCAATATGCTCCTAAACCCACAATTTTTCTCCACAATAAATATAAATATTTTATACTATCAGACGCCTTCAAGTGTGCCACAAATAATCTGCTTATTCTTTTTTCAAAATGCTTCACCAAATTGATAGAGAACTTAATCTCCAAATATGTAATGTCCCCATTTTAGCTATACGCCCTTCAGTGACTGATAGCCTATTTCCGGAAGCCCGTAGGCTCATCAGAGGTAAAATTAGGGTTTCCTATTTTATAGGGGTTTTGATGCATTTATGATGGCTTGTATATTAGAGTTCCGGATGCATGTCTGGTGGAGTTTTCTGGGTTTTCAGAGAGCTTCGCAGTGGTATGTTTTGCAAAGGCATTGGGCAACTTTTTAGAATTTGCTATTTTTAGTAAGTTCTATTTTTGGCAGTGCCATTTTGGGCAGTAGCATCAGCAGTCAACTCAGTTTCCATTTCGAGTAGTGTAGTTTGGAGCATATTTGGCTTTCAGCAATTTGAGGCTCATTTTGGGTAAAATGATTTATTCTAAGTCATTAATGTTATAATTTCTTATTGCCCCCCTTGGCCTAGTATTAATGACTTAAAGTTGCTTTAAAAGGTGGCCTTTGAGGGTGGATGCCTCATTGAGAGATTATTTAAATATTTCTCCTCAAGTCTTGGACACCTAGAAAGGTGAATTTAATATTTTGAAAAGTTAAAATATTTCAAAAGTGAAATGGGTGTCTCTTTTGGAGGAAAAAAAGGATGGAAGTTGAAGAGCCAATAGCCACCTTCAATTTTATAAAAGCAAGCCATTGCTCATTCATTTCTCATCTTTGGTTTATGATATTGAAATGCTGCTAAATTGATTTCAGAACCCGACTAAGGGGAAGATTAGTATTTTACACCATTCTTCGAGCTTGAAACTATGGTTCCCTAGATGGTCAATTAGGAGTGTGCTTCATTCAGAAGTGCACATTGAGCTTCAACGTTGGTGAATTTGGTGATAATTTCCAGATTTGAGCTTGCTGGTTTTGGATTGCTGAAGATGTTTTTAATTGCAGCTCATAGAGGGAATTTAATTTCATTATGGGTATTTGATTATTCAATGTCTTTGCTCTTGGCGCCCCTAATTGTGCATTTGTAGATTTTATCATGGAAAGATTGATTTTTAAAGCAAAGTCGACTTCTTCCTAGGGCCGTACCTTGTACTTGGTGCTTTGGATTTCGTGCTGGGCCATTTTGGTGATATTTGTGCTTGGATAGTGGCTGCTTCTTGGTTGCCCAGCTTTGGAATTGATGAAATTTCAGTTTCATTGGAATTTTGGAGCAGTTTGTGCTCATGTGCAGTCCATTTGAAGAAGGCAAAAGCTTTGGGGTGAAGATATGAGCAATTAATTGATGGCTAATTGCTGGTAAGAAATCTCAGTTTGCTGGTTTGAAAAATCAGATTGCTTAAGGTTCAGATTTTGGTTTGATTTTCAATAATTCAGAAGGGTATCATAGAGAGAGATTATCTTCTATCAGTTGTACTTCGATTTTATTGAAAACACTTGTAATTTGCAGTAGTTCTCTACATTGTAAGGCTGATAACAGTAGTACTATTTCAGTCCATTTATTACTGCTTTATTTGTGTTTAATTCTCACATTTGTAACCCCTGGATGGTTTATTGCCAGTGTGGAAAAATAACTTGTTAATTCTCTCATTTGTACCCACTGAAAAGTGGTGAATTCCCACTCACGAGTGGATGCCCGACGCAGCGGATGAATTAGTTTGTTTTGTAATTTCTTCCCCTCATTGTATTAGTGGAAGTGTGGAAAACTTTCATGGCTGGTTCACCGCCTAGCTCCATTCAATTGTAATTTCATTTCAGTTATTGCTTAGTTTTCTCCGCCATATGACAACACCTCTCCTTCCTTGGGATTGAGTGTGCATTCTTGGCGTTGAGATTCTTTAAAATTGGATTTCAATTTTGGAGCTAATGCTAATTCATTTGGCGTAGTGTTGTTTGTTTGTGAATTTCTTGGGAAAAAATTGAAGGGGCATATTTCAAAATACCTCAATAGGCTGGTTGCAATCTCTATCTTCAAATTTGGCCAAAGGCCACAAAATTTGCCAAGTGAGATGACTGAAGTATCACCTCCAACAATTGCAACAATATCAGTTGATAGTTTCACAGCCTCAGAGTTGCTAACCAAAGAGAGCTTTCGGTCTCAATGATCGAATGAAGAACTGCAAAAAGCATAGGCTTCCCCAATGAAGTCGATCAGAACAATATTCAACAACTGGGTGCTTAGAAGCCCAACCAATCTCTCTATTTATTCTTTTTCTCCAATTTTTCAAGAACCTTCTAGAATATTATTTTATTTTTATTTAGTGACTTTATGATATAATATTTTATTCAAGTCACTTTATTTAATTAATTAAATATAAGGTCACCGTATAATATTGATTTATTTGATAACCTTATAAATAATTAACTTAATACCGCTTTTTAATTTAATTAAAATAATCAATTAGTCATCCTCATGAAATATCATTATTTTGGACAACTTAATTAATTCATTTAATTAAATTAAATCTACCTCCAAAATAGGGACATTACAATTCCTAATGGGACTATTATAGGAATATAAATTTGGAATGGCTATTGCTTCAATTGGATTTCAATATGAATAATGTTTATGTGATATCATTATGCCTACTAATGTTTAGTAAAAATAGATGTTATCATGGCTTATAATTTAAAGTCAAATTCCAGTGACTAATATTGTGTGCAGGACCTAAACCAAGATTTATCTTATAAAGGGCATCTCAATTGGTAAATTTATACTATTAAATGTATTACATTTCTTATTTTGATTGGAATTGTGGTTTTAGGGCACAATTTAGGAATATCCCCAAAGGGGACATTACAAAACAACCTATCTTGATCCAAGTTTGCCTCATATCCTCCATTAGCAAATTAACCTTAGAATATTCTTTGTCTAAAAGGGTATTGCGAAGTTCATGATCTCTAGGGGGGACAAATGATGGACCAATAGAGGCTACATCTTTGATCATTTGTTTAAAGTAAGAGGAATGGGCCACATGAAATGGGATGGCATGGGCATAATTTTTTTTGGCAATGGAAGACTTTGTTGCATCCCGTGCCTACACATTAAACATACTTGCAATTGTCCTTGGCTTCTACCTATCACTAATCTTCCTCTTTGCTCTTGCCACACTTGTAGACCTCATTTTCACTTCCATGTGCAATCTATGAGCCTCTACCTTCTTATTCTCCTTTATGTCTAGACAAACCTTAACTCCATGGCTCCTAACACCCAAGAAATGAGACCATACCCTTGTGTAGCTCCCTCTAAAATATGTCTTGCAAATGTGACACAATCGAACCCTACTCCCCCTTGAATTTTTCTTTTTGGTATCTAGGGCTGTCACAAGTTCGAGAAGAGGGTTTTTTGGGTTAAAAGGTTCCTTTGCATAAGTTTTCAAGACATCGGAAGGGCACTTAAATGGATTTGGTTGCTGTTCACCTCCACCCCCAAACTTTCCACACTCATATGAGGCTGAAATTCTTACATTTATTTGAATTTCTTCCACTTCATTGCCACTATTGTCATTCTCACTGCTGCTCATGTTTTTTTTTGAGATTTAATGCAAGTTTAAACTGAAAAATGAAAAAAAAGAGCCATTTCTTACTTTAAACCTTTGAAAAAAATTGCAAAAAAATAAAAAATTATAGAATGACTTACCTCTTTGAAAAAATTGCTGTCTTACTACTATTGATGCCCTAGATTCAACCTATTTTCCAGCTGCTCCTTCAATCCCTGCTAAAACAATTTCTTTTCTTTCAAACCTTGCTGCAATATTTTTGCACAAACAAAAAATGCATTTGCAATGTAAAAGGCTCTTTTTCCTCATGTAGGGTGAGTTGGGGCATGGGGGCCTATGAAGAAAGAATATTAAAATGTTTTTTTAAATCCTGAGTTTTTCTTTAAATGTGACTTGGTGAAGGGGATGGCTAGCCATCCCCTCTAGTTTCCTGCTGCGTCCCCACGGTTTGGGAACATTTGTCATTTTCCCTTTTTTTGGGGATGGCCTAGGGATGTCCCCTAGATGTCCCATTGTCCTTGGAACATCTTGGAAATGGGGATACACCTAAAAAGGCGAGGGACACGTCCTTGGGTTTCATAGGTATAATGCGGATTTGTAGGTTTTCTAGCTTACAACATTGGTAACCTATTGTGGAGTGTGTTTCTTGAGCTACTCGTATATTTCTTCATGGGTTTCTGATGTAAGTTTTGTTCAGGCTGTAGGTACCATAAAAATAATTTTATGATTGGTTTATGCTTCATCTTCTTAAGCTTGGGCAAAGGGTTTTCTTTTTCTTATAAGATTTCTTGTAATTAGGATGGTTCAGGCTGCACGTGGAATTGTTGTTGATGCTGGTGATTTTTTTTTTTTTGAAATTGTATTTGCAGCGTGTGGGTGCATGCCAATTACTTTATTACCAATTGAGGAAAATCACAAGGAATATATAAGAGAAGATGTTTCAAATACCCAATTGGTTGTATGAATCTGTTCAGAATATATAAATATCTTTTTTGTAATTTTATATTCATGTTAATTTCTCCCATTACAAAAAGAAATTTGGCGAATAAAGATGTTTCAAGGGTTCTTACATTAACACCATCTAAATTTACCCCTTATCTTGAACTGATGCATTATAGTTCAAACCATATTTCATAATTTTATAGGTACACAAGGGTTGCTCGTTGGCTGTATGAAACTGTTGAGAAAGAGCCTTTTTAAAATTTATATTCATGTTAATTCTCCCATTACAAAAAGAATTTTGGCAAATAAAGATTTTTGAATTTTTCAAGGAAGGCTTTAGGTTAACACCTTTTAATTTACCTTGTCATTGGAACTAACTCATGATGGCTCAAACAGTATTTCATAATTTTACAGTCACATGAAAATTTCTCATTGTGCATTTAAGTCTTTATAACAAAAATGGATTTACATCAAAAGCGGTATGGTTTGCCCACCACGTTTAGCCTTGCAAATCTCCATATAGCATCAATGAAAACCATTCATATCAATGTGCCATTTAAAAAAACCATGCAAATTCAATTTTATCTGCAAACAATAGATTAATTACTAGCAAAACATTCATTTTAACTATACAATACACCATCTTGTTGGTACCATTGCAAGAGGAACAAACTCTAGGTTTACAAAAATATTCATGCTAGGTTTACAAAAATATTCATGCTAAACCATCTTGTTATTACTGTTGCAAAGGAACAAAAACAAGGGTTACATCAGTTAAAGGCACTTCCCCAAGTGTCTAGCACAAGTAATTATTCTATTGCAGTGTGAATCTTTTTATCGTTTGTGCTCTGTCTTTCCTACGAAGCTCTAATCTTAGAGTCATCTAAACAAAGCCTATCTAAGGTTTTTATACCCACATTGTTATGTACCTAATTAACTCTCTTTACTTAACATTGGATGCCATCTTCACTATTTATACTCCATTATTCATTTATCCTAAATTATCTTCATCTCTATAATTATTTGGTGTGTATGCCTTTGTTTAAGTTTGTACTTTTCTACCATTCAAAGCATTTCCAAAGCTCTTGTTATGATCCTTATCTCAATAGTGTCTACAGCTCTAATCTTAGAGTCATCTAAACAAATCCTATCTAAGGTTTTTATACCCACATTGTTATGTACCTAATTCACTCTCTTTAGTTAACATTGGATGCCATCTTCACTATTTATACTCCATTATTCATTTATCCTAAATTATCTTCATCTCTATAATTATTTGGTGTGTATGCCTTTGTTTAAGTTTGTACTTTTCTACCATTCAAAGCATTTCCAAAGCTCTTGTTATGATCCTTATCTCGATAGTGTCTACAAGCATTAGAAAGACAAATTTGTTAAAGTTTGAAATTATATATAATTTTTTATGTTCCCCTTCCAATTCATAATATAAAATCAAGTTGCATATGCCTTGAACCTTCCAAATAGAGGATGTATGCAAGATGGATTTATGCTTCTTGTTTAAAGCAAATTTAGGTGGATATTCTTCAATCCAAGCAAAGGTGCATTATTGGCTTTGCAATAAGTTTTAAGGACAATTGTTGAGGGACATTAAAAGAGAGTTTTTAGTAGATATTTACTTGTACCCTCCACTATTGTTTGGCCAAGCTCATATTATTGACACCAATAATGGTTCTCCCTTGTGATTGATTGAGATTTTGTAATGTCCCCAATTTTGATGTCCTCTTTTGGATTAGTCTGGCTCTGACACACTTACTATTTTTAGTAAGTGCTATATTTAGCAATTGGTTTTTGCAAGTAGAGTAGTGTAGGGTTTCCTGTTTGGGCAGTGTGTGGAAGTTGCCCAATGAGCTTTAATGCCTTGTGCCAGTCTTTTTTGTGGGGTTTTTTGGTGTTTCAGATGTGGCTTTCTATTTTTAGCAGGGGACTAGTCTAGTGCTTACTGTCTACAGTGAGCTCTTTGGCATATCAGTTATGTTTCCAGCTTGTGTCTGATGTTTTACTATTTTTAGTACTTACTAAAAATAGTAAGTCTATTTTGAGAAGTTGGACTTGGTTAGGCTACATTCAACAATATTATTTCAGTTGAGGCTTTTGGTTGCTAAAAGGTTGGAATATTTAAATATTTGTTCTCCTCTTCGAAAAGTAAATTAAAATAAAGTTACTTTATAATTTTAAGTTGAGAGGTGGAGGGGACATTAAAAACTACCTTGGTGCCTAAGTGATAACTTTAAGTCGTTTTAGAAGGCTACAAAATTGCAAATAGTTTCCTTATGAGTACACCCCTTGGCTTAGTTGCACAACGTTGTTTTAAAAGAGGGGCCATGTATTTCAAGTGGATGCTTAGAAAAGAGGTTTATTTATCAACTTTAAAGGCTAATGTTATACCTCATAAGGTGGGACGCTTAGTTTGGGCTTAATGTCAATTTTAAATTAAAAATCAAAAGTGGAGTTTTGAAGGCTAAAAGTTCGACGCCCTTGGTGGGGTAATTCCATGTTATTTCGTAAAGTGAAATGAGAGGGAAATATATTCAAACTCAAATGCAAGTTGCCCTAATCCTTCCCTCACCTTATAAATATGAGTTTTGGCTCTCATTTGTTTATGGATGATTTTGGTTGCATAAGAAGATGCTGCTGGTTTTTTGCTAGGAGGTCTGAAAGTGAGTGTTGAGGACGAAAACCCTTGACATCTTGGATTGGTTTTGGTAGTGCAAGGCCTGCCTTAGCCGGTGGAAGAGGGGTTTCATCGAGAAATCACATTTGGAGCTTCATGTTACAGATTTCAGTCATTTAGGATGAAGATATTTCAGCATTTTTGATGGGTTTGAGTTTTTGGTTTTTGGATTGTGATTGCGTACTCTCATTTTGGTGTGGATTCAAGGTGTTTCGGTGTGGTTTTATCATTTTATGGGTCCTTCAGTTTCTAGACCTGAACTGATCTTTTGCCCATATTTCAAAAATGGTTTAAGGTCTCCATGTGGGTATTGGTTCTATTGTTAGCTCTCTTCATGGCGCCAACAACAAGTATTTGTTTGTAATTTTGAAGAAGATTTGGAATTTTTAGGCCAGGTCGACCCTCTGCTGGGAGTGCCCTATTTTGGGCGTGTTTTCAAATTCTGGTCAGCCATTTTGTGGGGTTTTTTCAGACTTGATGGAAGCTGTTTGAAGGGAGTTTTGGTACTGCTTTGCATTGAGTAAAGAAGACCTTATTCTTGGGTGATGGATGTGGCAAGAAGCTTTCAGAATCTGCTAATAAGGAGCTAAAACCCAGGTCTGAAAGTGATTATTCTGAGCTTTGTATTGAATGAGTAATGACTGTAATTTTCTGATATTGTAATCTGAGCAATAAAGTCCGAAAGTGTTTGATTTTCAAGTTTGTTTTTAAATGTTATTATCTGGACTTTGGTTATCATTCAATTGGCATGCCAAAATGATGTATGGCACATGAAACACAATGCAAAACATCTCAAACCAAACACAAACAGCAAGTGAGAAATCAGGAAAAAATAAATTTGGGGTCGGTCGTTACAGATTTGAGTCCTATTTTGTAGTCTAATACATGTTAGGGTGAGCTTCTACCTTGAGTTATACTCTTCATTAACTTTGTCTTACTTAGCAAACAATTTGACATCCACATGGTTATTTAAAACGTTTGAAATTTGAGTACACTATATTGTTCTTTACTGATAAATGTGTGTGTGTGTGTTTGTGCCAAATTTTTAGAGGGGATTTATAGTTCATCATCATATCAAGTGTACCCTACTCTATATTGGGGAGATATTTGTACCCGACATTTTATGTGTGTGTTAGTTCGGTGACCTCAGGGGCCTAGGATGTAGTCATGGTATGCTCCAAAGCAAAGTACATTTTTGTCATATTGCACCCTCTCGTAGTTGGGTAAACAAGGGTAGATATTGGTATAGATGCACTTAGCTCCCAACCCAACTATGGTGTGCATAAGCTTAGTGTGATAGTGTGGTGTGCAAGTAAAGAAAGGTAGAGGGGAGTGGTCATAATAGGTAGGATATAGAGAGAGAATGCTAGTGGTAGAAAAGGAGGTAAGATATGAAGAGAGGATACAGGTGGTCAGAAAGGGGGCTAGAAGAGAAGGGATACAATTAGTCATTGTGTTTTGGTAGGTTTTTTCATTGATTGGAGTTGTTTGCGGGATCCTTGAAAGAGAATGAACTCAACCAACAATGATGATTCCTTTTTCATGAACCTAGATCTCCAATATATTGAGTATAAGTAGATATACAATGAATCAAATTTACATTTACAGTGATGTGCCCATTGATTAATAGTCACTAGAAAGGAGAGAAAAGATAGATAAATCAAAAGAACACTAAAGGAGGGCCATTGTTTAGGGATAGAACAAAATATAACCCTCTCAAATCAATTATTTATCTAAACCTATTGCATTGAATTGACTAGTCCACCTAGATGATTCATTTATCAATCCTTCACACTATTTTGAAAGCTTGTTTTTGAGATTAGATGCTTGGCTTCATTTTGGCCGATAAGGTGTAACACCTCAAGAGAGAGGGCAACTGTTTATTCACTAACTATAGAATAAAGAGAATTTTGCATGGAAGAACTAACCTAGTCCTTAATCTTGATGGAGTCCACCATACTATAAATAGGTGAGGTACAACTCCTTAAGTATATTTTTGGTTCCAACCTACCATTTGAAAATACCATATAGATAGTAGGCCTAAAAATTGATGTTCATGTTACTTTGTGTCTGTTTTTGCCATCAATTATTCATCCTTATGTGTTGCTCAATGTCAATGGGAGCTTTCCTTTATTAGGTTGTAAAGTCTTCTTCTCATTGTCATGTTTTTGGGCCAACATCTCTCTTAAGTTGTTTGCGATTGTAGTGATTTTGAGATGAAATAGCAATGAAGTTTGAGATTGATGATGAATATGGCAAAGGAAGTAGTATGGAAATAACTAAGGCATGAAGTTTTGTAAGGAAACTATGATAGTCTGTGTCATTCTTTGACCAAATCTTCATGGATGTCATGGGTGAGCGTAAGCATGGACTTCATCACCCGACTACTTAATGTGGATGTATTGACAATTATAATGGTAATATTCAACCGTTTCTCTAAGTACCATACTTTGTGGCATGGAACTCACCTTATTGTGCAAGGGACATGATCATGTACTTTAGGAGTGTGGTTAAGTATTGGGGGTTTTACAGTATAATTTCAGACCAAGACCTTTGTTTCACAAATATTTTCTATGTCAAGTTGTTCAAAGTCATGGGACCAAAGTTGTTGATGATCACAAGTCACAATTTGGAAATAGATGGATAGATTGAGTGGATTACTGTGATTCTTGAGGACTATTTGAGGCACTTTGTCTAGTTAGACCAGTTCAATTGGCCATATATATTTCTTGGATGCCACCTCATTTAGCCACAATTTGTAGAAGATTTTGATGAGTCAATACTTGATGTTTCAATTAGCGACTAGACAACAATCATTAATACTCTTATAGTGTTGCACGGGTATTTTAATGAGTACATGTTGTCCACAAAATATTTGGTGTCAATGACATTGCTAAATTTGAGTGGGGGAGCATGTCAGGGGATAAGTTCATTGTGTTGGTTGTATTTTCTCTACAAGATGTTCTATGGGATAAACGGCTGGATTAGATGTTTTGATTGCTTGATTTGGATATGTGGTTGCCTTGGAACACAAAATGAGGTGGACAAAATTTAATCCAATAATAGGATGAAAATGTGTTTGCCTTGTGTACATGGAACAAGGTAAAGTCAATGAAGTTGACAAATTATAACTAGTGGATTAGAAACATAGTAGCATCTCACATCTATGAGAGAACATGTTCTGATTCAGGTTACCATGTCTTGCTTGAATCAAACGAGATGATAGTAAGTTTTTAAATGCATTTGTCTATGAAATTATGGAAACACTAGCGGGTTCTGTTTAGAGGATAGTACCAAGTGAAGGGAGTTGAAGTCTATAAATATAAGTGTTGGCTTTAGCAAAAAGAGAGACAAGATATTGTGTTTAGTATGTTGCACATGAACATTGCAAAGAGTTGTGTTGTGTGAACAAGTGGATTTTAGGAGACATCATAAGAACGAGGTTCTAAGGTGCCAATTTGGTGTGAAGAGGAGATTTGTCTTCTTAAAGAGCTAAAGGGTTTGTAAGGATCATGATCCAACAGCGTCTCATGAAACAATAATAATCAACTCATGATCTCATAAACATGAAATAAAAATGATACAACTTCGTTAAGTAATAAATATCATAACACATCCTCATATGTTTTGTGCATAATCCCGGTACAAGCACATGATATATTATAAACAAAATACAACTTTGGCTCTCATGCCATGAAGTCAAATAATGATACAATCTGAAAGTGCAATACAATCACTGAAATATTCCCCATTAATTTTTTCCCAAAATTAACATTCAAATCAACAACCAAACACTGATTAGCGTTAGCTCCAAAATGCAAACCAGCAAAGAAGATAACTCTAACCAAGAATGTTCACCAAGATCCCAATGTGGGCGAGGTGATAGCATATGGTCAGAGGATCATTAGGCATAAACAGAGCTGAAAGTACAATTCATCTGCTGGTGCAGGCATCCACAAGCGGTGGGAATACTCCACTTATTCAGTGGGTGAGTTTACAACAATTATTAGGCGGCAAGCCAGCCTTTAAATCCACTCTTCCACTTATTAACGTGGGGGGAATACTGTCCACACAACCACTTATAACGTGGGGGGAAATTACAAACAAGATATATGTTTATTCTAAAACTCAACCACTCAATTGTGGGAGTGTAAAACAGATATAAAATTGCAGCAAGTAAAGGAAGAGCTGTTAGTACTACTAACTAGCTTTACAAAGAATAAGAACAGCTGCAAATAGAATAGATAAGCTTCTAGAATGTTCTTTATCCACACTGGCGGTAAACCATCCAGGGGTACTTAATGTGAGAAATAGAAAATAATTGCAGCAATAAAGGACTGGAACAGTACTACTGTTTACAGTCTTACAATATAGAAAGAGCGCTGCAAATTACATCAATATTACAATGTTTTCAAAGCACCAAGATACTGAATGATTCCATGATTAATAGTAGCAATTATTGATGAAGAAAGGACTGAAAATTCAAACTGAAACAAGTCTGATATAAATCTGCAATTCTGGAAATGAATAACCAGCAACTATAAGAATTAATTAAATGCTCATAACTTCACCAAAATACCTCCGAATGGTGTGAAACGAAGTGCAATGAACCTTTGGAGGATAGGCGCCCATGACAAGATGAAGAAATAGCCTCAAAAGTCATCCATTAATTTATGGCACAATTCTCAATGCTCTACAGATGGTATGGCTCTTGAAAAGGGCGATTTAGCAATAAAAAATCAAAGACTTGGAAATAAATTCCAATCTCTTGTGGATGGGGTCGCCTTGGGTCTAAAACCACTTTGCAAACATACCCAGAATGATATTTAATTTACTCAAAAAGCTGTCAACAAAAAAACACTTTCAGCCATGATAAACCAGCAACATAAAAATTGGAAATATCTCACCAAAACTCCACAATAATGCTCAATATGTACTTCTGGATGAAGCACACTCTCAGTCCACCACCTAGGGAACCATAGTTTCAGGCCCGAAGAGTGGAGTAGATTTGCTAAGCTAACCCTTAGCCGGATTCTGGATTTCAAACCAGCAGCATAACGTTATATTTTTCCCAAAGATAATCAGCTCTTCAAACAGCAGCAATATATAAGCTTCAATTGGCAAATGAAGCAACAAGAGACTCTTCAAATTCCAAGAAGGTGAATCACTTCAACTTCCAAAAGGAATGCCACTTTAAGCATTTCACTTTTTGAAATAATAAAATATTAATCAACCTCTTTAGGCATCCAACTTCACTTTGCAACAATAAAGCATTTAATAATTCATTAAATGCACCATTGACCCCTTAATGACCCCCTTTTAAAAACAACATGAAGTGATCATTCTTAGGCGTGGGGGTACAACTGAGAAACATAAAAATGACTAAGTATAAAACTTAATCCATGGAGATAACCAAAGCCAAACTGAAACTGAAGGATAGCAAAATGACTTGAGCTGAATTGCTGATGATGCTACTGCCAAAATTAGACTTACTAAAAATAGCCAACTGCTATAAATAGTAAGTTCACATCAAAACAACAGAAAGCCAAACTGAACATTGAACTGCAAAGGATTGAACTGCTGCTAGACAGATACTGCCAACAGATAGACTTGCTAAAAATAGTGAACTGCTATAAATAGTAAGTCTGCACAACAACTTCAGAACGCCAACTGAGCAGTATCTGAAAGAGGAAACCCTAATTTTCCACCTCAGCTTAGCCTACGGATTTTCGAAAATAGGCTAAATCCAAATGAAGAGTGTAGGGCCAAAATGGGGACATTACACAATCATATAAGAATAATGTGAGGAACATACAATACAATCTTCGACCGCCACTGACCCTCACAGTCATCCGCAAGTTGAGACGAGACCATGGCCCAGGCGATTTCCGCCCAACCACGAAGCTTATGCTTCTCTGAAATTCTTCCTAACACGAAAAATACCCGACCCTGCACGGAGTACCTAGCAACTTGGAAATAAAAAGCAGGAGGGAATCCTAGTGCAAGCCTGATGTATATACATGCATTTCTAATGTTAACATGCAATGTTCCACAAATAGGATATGGTAGAGAAATATATAAATAATTTTGCTAGGTAAATTTCATCTATTTCAATGTACACATGGCTTTGGCCAAAGCACTAAAAGCATCATGTAGATCCTAAAAAGAGGATTGACTTCTGTTAGCCCATATTCAGCACCCTATCCCAGAAGATAAACCCAATCACACATAACAAACAATAATAGGCATAATTTTCACAAAATAAATGAATATTTCCTCTTTTCTTTCATGCGAATGTTCAGTTGTACAACTTTCATTGTTTCAACTATTCATGCATAATAACAGTAAAATAAATCATTGACATGCAATTCAGACACCCCCCCTGCCCCCTCTCAGTATTTTCTGTGTGCTCTTCAGTCCTATAGTGTGCCTGAAATGTGGAGTCATGGGGTGCATTCTGACGACAAGATTCATACCAGTTTCCGCTGCAATCAGGGATAACTAAAAGTCTAAAAGTATCTAGGTCCTATGGGTATGTTTGGATGCTGAAGGAGGGACCACATGGAAAAATCTTTTGGAATCTGCTTGGTGTGCCAACAGTTCTTGAAAAAAATGGATTCAAGTTTTTATAACTTAACATCTTTTTGAAATTTTGCAGGAAAAACTTTTATTGGGCACTAGTGTTAACGAAGACTAATGTGGAGTCATGGGGTGCATTCTGTTGACAAGATTCGTCCCAGTTTCCGCTGCAATCAGGGATAACTAAAAGTATCTAGGTCCTATGGGCATGTTTGGATGCTGCAGAAGGGAGCACATGGAAAAATCTTTTGGAATCTGCTTGGTGTGCCAGCACTTCTTGAAAAAAATGGATTCAAGTTTGTATAACTTAATAACATCTTTTTGAAATTTTGCAGTAAAAACTTTTATTGAGCACTAGTGTGAACTAAGACTAATGTGGAGTCATGGGGTGCATTCTGTTGACAAGATTCATCCCAGTTTCTGCTGCAATCAGGGATAACTAAGAGTATATAGGTCCTATGGGTATGTTTGGATGCTGCAGGAGGGAGCACATGGAAAAATCTTTTGGAATCTGCTTGGTGTGCCAATACTTATTGAAAAAAATGGATTCAAGTTTGTAAACTTAATAACATCTTTTTTGAAATTTTGCAGGAAAAACTTTTATTGAACACTAGTGTTAACTAGGACTAATTTTTTTTTTTTTAAAACATATTGAGTACAAATTAACAAGTCTCATATAAATTATAGTGCAATGTGCCAATAAAGGAAAAACCTGCACATTGCACATCTGTGCGGAATTACTTTTCTGTGGTATTGACCTATGGAAGAATGTTTGAAATAGAAATGATAATTAATTGAGGGTATCTGTTTTTCTTTGGTTAATTAGTTAATTGAGGTTTTAATTGGGGGCCTCACCTTTGAGAAATAATAACAATGACCGCAATAAAACTAAATAAAAGAAAATTATCTAACACTCAAGCCAACCAGACCTACCTTTTTATGAGATCTCAGAACCATCTTAGAGGAAGCTGGCTGTTTTGAAAAAGATTTTCTGTAAGATACAGTACTCCAACTGCACTCATCTAAGGCCCCAACAATGGGCTTTGAACTCACAATTTTTTGTCCATCCAAAGAAGCTGAACACCACCCCTCATTCTGAGAGGCAAGAAAATGAGGGGATGCAGGTTTAGCAGCTGAACATGTGAAATAACCCCTGTGGTTATCTAAAACTGATTTTTGTGTTTCCTTTAATTTTCTGATTTTTTCCTGATATTTTCAGTTTGTTTGATGTTCCTCTTTATCATACTCAGAGCATTGACATAGTAGATAAGATGGTTCACAATAAACTATCATATACAACATCTGGTTACATCACTGGTTTTTGCAATATAAAGAACAGCAGTACCAAAATGATTTATAACTGAAGATACAGTGATTGGAAGAGACTTGTAATATCTTTCTATAAACCACACACACTTCATAGCAGGGCCTTACATTACATAACAACATCAATGAGACTGCAACAGCAGATAATACACTAATTTCTGAGCATTGGCAAGACTGGTTACAAGGTATAATGTTTCAGATTTTGAACAGAAAAAATGAGACTCAGACTTATGCAACCCTTACACACAGTTAAGCTAGAGATATGCTCAGATTACACACAGCAGTACACCTTGTTCTAACTTCTGATTACACCCAAAACCGTCGCTGATACAAATACAATTTCTGAGTGTTAATGATATGAGAGACCACAAAAATAAAGTATCTCAGTCCTGGGATATTGACGCCAAAGCAAGGAAGGACTTAGTAATCTCCAGATGATTGAGGGCTCTCCAAGAACCGTGTGCCTACCTGTTAATGAATGGTAGCTTAGATCAGATATAAACGATGATTGCTATAAGCATCATCATCGTTTATATAAGACCTAATACTTTTCATGCTTAATATTTCTGGAAATAAGTAAACAAACGAATTTTATAAAGCATGTATAAAAATCGTATATATCTAAATGATATTCTGAAATTGCATTGATTAAATTCGGGAGTATTATAACACATCTGCCATGCGTAAGGGTGTGTCTATTTGTTAAATTGAATAAACATTAGTTGAGAGAAGAACCCGCGCTCTAAAGAACACGTCTCTTGAGTAGACGTGCCTCCACGTGTGGAGACACGTCTTCTCAAGAGACGCATCTCTTGGAGGCGAGTCTCCTATCATATATAAGATGCTTCCAATCTGAATATGCAGACAT
The DNA here is from genome assembly GCA_007258455.2 of Sequoia sempervirens. Taxonomy (NCBI): domain Eukaryota; kingdom Viridiplantae; phylum Streptophyta; class Pinopsida; order Cupressales; family Cupressaceae; genus Sequoia; species Sequoia sempervirens. Next base: position 59,270 of record VDFB02269332.1, on the reverse strand, counting down.
CAAAATCATTAATGTTCTGCATTCAGTACATTCGGCAATAATAGAAGTCTTCAGAAAATCGTTTTTGTCTTAGAAATTTATTTCTCAGGAATCTCTGACTTAGTTTATTCTTAGTTCTATAAGATCCCTTTCTGATCTTTGACTCAGATTTGTTTACAATTTACATGGTATCAGAGCCACGTTGTGTGAATTCTGATCAAATCTGAATACCAATCTGCTCTAGAAATTTCATATTTTCCAGAATCGAATTTAATTCACATTCTTCATAATGTCAAGTGTGATCAGATTTGAAGATCGCCTTGCAGGAGCAGACAATTTCACATCATGGAAATTTAGAATCATGATGATCCTTAGAGAGAATAAGCTAGATTCACTTGTAAAAGAAAACTTGGAGGAACCAAAGTCTGAATCTGAGAAAACTCAATGGACAGAAAACAATGAAAAGGCCATGAAAATCCTAGTAGATGCAGTTAGGGATCATATAGTGCCCATCTTAGCAAAACATGAAACCGCATACCATATGTTCAAATCTCTTGAGAAAACTTATGAGATCAACAACACTTGCAGGACTCTTGCTTTAAAAAGGAAAATCAACAATGCTCAAATAAACAAAGGAGAGTCCATTAATGCATATTTCATGAGGATTATTGAACTGAGAGATCAATTATCCACAATTGGATATCAGATTGATAGCAAAGAATTAACTCTAATTGCACTAGGAGGCCTACCAAACTCATGGGAGTCATTTGTTCAAGGAATAAGTGCAAGATCCAAACTCCCTAAGTTTGACAGACTAAGAACTGATTGCCTTCAAGAAGAAACAAGACTCTCCTCAAAAGAAAACAAACAGAAAAACGTAGATGAAGATATTCATGCACTCAACACATCGTCTAATAAAAGGAATAAGAAAAACTCCTACAAGAAAGGATTTTTTAAAAGAAAGATAAATCCCAATAAAAAGAGATCTTCTAAGAAGAAAGACATTTCTCAAGTGCAATGCTTTAGGTGTGATCAATATGGCCACTATGCAATGAAATGCCCTAACAGATCAAAGCAACAAGCATCCTTTGCCAAAGTAGGAAAGACAAATTCAGATCATGAATCTGAGAACTTTGTGTTCTATTCAGCATTATCTAGTCAAGTATCTAACAATTTCAACAACTGGGTAATTGATAGTGGTTCTTCGAGGCACATCACAGGGTTTAGAGAAAACTTAGACACTATGTCTGAAGAGTCTGATGAAGATGTAACAATTGGGGATGACTCTACACATCAAGTAAAAGGGGTTGGAACTTGTTCCATCACATTGAAATCTGGTCTATCCCTTCAACTCACTGGAGTCTTATTTGTACCTGGTATAAAGAGGAATCTCTTATCCATCTCTGCTCTTGAAGACAATGGTTATAGAGTTACTTTCATGGATGGGAAAGTTCTAGCATGGCCTAAGAACTCAACAATCAAGAAAGCCCAAATCATAGGTGTGAGACAAGGGTACCTTTACAAACTATGCACTGAAGTCAATCAAGCCCTTACCCTTGACACCTTTGATTCAAATGAAATCTGGCATAGAAGATTAGGACACCTTCATTTCCGTGCCCTACCTTCTATGGAAAAACTTGTAACAGGGTTACCTAAGTTAAAATCATCTCATGAAGGAAATTGTAAAGGTTGTGCCTTAGGAAAGAATTCAAAGGGATCCTTTCCCACTAGTTTGAGCAAAACTCTAAATGTGTTAGATCTGGTTCATTCCGACTTATGTGGACCCATGTCTGTACCTTCTAAAGCAAGGATTTCTTTACTATGTCATATTCATAGATGACTTCTCTAGGAAAACCTGGATCTATTTCCTTAAGTGTAAAGAGTCAATAGAAATCCTCAAAAGGTTCAAAGAGTTCAAAGCACTTACAGAAAACTTCTCCGGGAAGAAAATAAAAACCTTAAGGACAGACAATGGGAAAGAATACACCTCTGAAGTTTTTAAGGAATTCTGCATGAGTGCTGGAATTAAGAGGGAGTTCACAGTGGCTTACAATCCTCAACAAAATGGGGTCGCTGAAAGAAAAAATAGAACCATTGTAGAAGCTGCCAAAGCAATGTTGCTTGATCAAAACATTGAAACCTCCTTCTGGGCTGAAGCATCTAGGACTGCTGTCTACATCCAAAATAGATGTCCTCATTCTCATCTTGACAACAAAACTCCTGAAGAAGCCTTCACTGGCATAAAACTTGACATTAGTCACTTTAGGATTTTTGGTTGTCCTGTCTATATTCATGTGCCCAAGGAGAAGAGATTCAAACTTGAACCTTCTGGAAAGAAAGGAATATTTATGGGATATAGTGAAACCTCCGAAGCCTTCAGGATATTCATACCCGGTCAAGATCAAATTGAATTGAGCAGAGATGTCATCTTTGAAGAAGACATTGCAGTCAAGAGGGCAAGAAGTTCTAGTGAGATTGAAACCTATTCCCCTAGAGTACCTGAAATGGAACCTGCTCCTGAGATTCAGAGGGAGCATCCTGAGGAAATGTCACCTGAATTTCCTTCTACTTCAAATGAGAATATAGATGTCAATGGTAGAAAGAGACCACTTTGGGCCAAGAAGATGATCAAAGAAACAGAGATTCATGCAGCACCCAAAGGAACGTTCAGGGAGAGTAAAAGACCCAAACGCTTCTCTAGCTATGTTGCTCTCATGAATGATATCATAAACTCCGAACCTGTCAGTGTTTCAGAAGCCTTCAGACATCAAGCATGGAAAGATGCAATGATGGAGGAATATCAATCCATTCTAAAGAATGATGTATGGGATGTAGTGCCTAGACCAAAAGGGAAATCTGTTGTCTCTTCCAAATGGCTCTTTAAAATCAAGCATGCTGCTGATGGCAGTATAGAAAAACATAAAGCACGTTTTGTGGCAAGAGGTTTTTCTCAAAAGGCATTGATTACGAAGAAACATTTGCACTTGTTGCCCGTTACACATCAGTGAGAGCAGTGTTAGCCATTGCAGCAGCTAAAGGTTGGAAGATCCATCAAATGGATGTGAAAACTGCCTTCCTGAATGGAACCATTGAAGAGGAAGTCTATCTGGAACAGCCTGAAGGTTTTGTGATACATAAACCTGACTCACATGTATGCAGACTGAAGAAAGCTCTTTATGGACTTAAACAGGCTCCCAGGGTCTGGTATGAAAGAATTGACAGCTATCTCTTGGGATTAGGATTTTCCAAGAATGAGGCCGACTCCAATCTCTACTTCAAGGTAATCAAAGGTGATATGCTAATAATTATTTTATATGTTGATGACTTGCTAATAACAGGAGAAGATCACCTCATTGCTCAAGAGAAGTAGGATCTAATTTCTGAATTTGATATGAAAGACTTAGGCATTCTACACTACTTCCTAGGTTTAGAATTATGGCAGAAATCAGAGGGCATTATACTAAACCAAGGGAAGTATACTATTGATATTCTGAAAGATTTGGAATGTTGGATTGTAGACCGATGTCTACACCTATGGAAACCAACCTTCACAAATTAAAAGAAGCAGTAGTAGAATCCAAGTGTGCAGATCCAACCCTTTACAGACAGATGATTGGATCCTTGATGTATCTAGTTAACACCAGACCTGATATTTGCTATGCAGTGAATGTTCTCAGCCAGTTCATGTGTGAGCCAAAGGAAATTCATTTAATGGCTGTGAAACATATTTTGAGATATCTTCAAGGCACTATTGGATATGGTCTTCTTTACAAGAATGATCAACTAGATCTACATGGGTACTCTGATTCAGATTGGGGCTGGAAGTGTAACCGATCGAAAAGCACATCAGGATGTTGCTTCAGTTTAGGATCGGCTATGATCTCCTAGATTTGCAGAAAACAATCTTCAGTTGCACAGAGCTCAACAGAAGCTGAATACATTGCAGCCTCAATGGGAGCAAGAGAAGCAGTTTGGCTTCGTAAATTGCTTGTGGGACTCTTTGGTGAGCCCTTGAATCCTACAATTATTCATTGTGATAATCAGAGTTGTATCAAACTCTCTATAAATCCTGTCTTTCATGATAGATCTAAACATATTGAGATCCCTTATCATTATGTAAGAGATATGGTGGAAAGGAAAGTAATTCAGTTGGAGTATATTAGTACAAGTGATCAAACTGCAGACATTCTCACCAAGCCTCTCTCCCGAATCAAGGTAGAGCACTTCAGGAAGAAACTTGGTATGGTTGAAATGTAATTTGTTATTTATGTTTGAAATTCAAATTGTTTATCAAATTGTACTAATATATAAAGATGTTTAAATGTGTAAACTCTTTTGTCATGTGTGTGACTCCATGACTTTATGGGCCTACTCCCCCTGTGTACATTATTGAAAGGTGACGATCTTTCTAATAATGAACACTTGTATTTGACATTGTAAAGTGACGACTCTACAATGATAAACTATCATGATAGATATCATGTGACTTGATATCTGTGAATATGTCATGATGGTATCTCTTAGACACTTTGATGGATATCATGGGACTTGATATCATCTGAAGATCATTGTGATCTTTAAGAGATAATCATGGTGGATATTTATATCCGTGGATATGCCATGAATTATGGTAGACATCATGTGACTTGATGTCAGTGCACATACCATAATGAAGATGAGTTATGAAGAATGTCATGTGACTTGACAACTTTGAGAAAACATTCCTTATCTTCGATATCACGTGTAAAGGTGATATCCATACTTATTTGATTTGAAATATCTTCCCTAAGCTAAGAGGGAGTGTTAATGAATGGTAGCTTAGATCAGATATAAACGATGATTGCTATAAGCATCATCATCATTTATATAAGACCTAATACTTTTCATGTTTAATATTTCTGGAAATAAGTAAACAAACGAATTTTATAAAGCATGTATAAAAATCGTATATATCTAAATGATATTCTGAAATTGCATTGATTAAATTCGGGAGTATTATAACACATCTGCCATGCGTAAGGGTGTGTCTATTTGTTAAATCGAATAAACATTAGTTGAGAGAAGAACCCGCGCTCTAAAGAACACGTCTCTTGAGCAGACGTGCCTCCATGTGTGGAGACACGTCTTCTCAAGAGACGCATCTCTTGGAGGCGAGTCTCCTATCATATATAAGATGCCTCCAATCTGAATATGCAGACATCGAAATCATTAATGTTCTACATTCAGTACATTCGGCAATAATAGAAGTCTTCAGAAAATCGTTTTTGTCTTAGAAATTTATTTCTCAGGAATCTCTGACTTAGTTTATTCTTAGTTCTATAGGATCCCTTTCTGATCTTTGACTCAGATTTGTTTACAATTTACACTACCTCCTAGATTGTGAGCACGTCCTTTTCTAACAGCAAACTCCTCCCAGATTAACACGCAGGTCCAGAATGACCAGCCACTTGAGCATATCGATGAAAGATGGTCACAAATTGCTATGCCCCAGTCAAGACAGCTTCAATATCTTCGCCCTCACAATATACTTCTTTCATTGTTTCCAAGCTTCAATACCCAATCGATACAACATTAAGGCTTAGCCAATAATGTTCAGAGGAAATCAGATGTGTAGCAAAATCTTCTACTCAAACCCTTATGAAATACTTCACCAATTTGCTCAATCATGACTACTGGATGTAGCCATCTCACAAAGCAACCTTCAGATGCTTTGCACACCTTTAGGTAGCTGCGATCAATTAGAGGCTCTATTCCCAAAGATCAAATTTGCAGAAGAAACCACAAGTTCTCCTCCAACAGCAAAAGCCAAGTGTAAATAACCTTTTTATTCTTCAATGCTAAACTCTGTAATTAAGCTCAATATTGATCCTTGAATGAGACCAATCAGGTAGGATCCTTGGGCGATCTTCCACGCCTGTAGAACTTGTTCTAATGAAGGGAATTCATTCTCAATCAGCCTATCTCTTCAACCTGCAGCAGCAGCTCCAAAATTATAATAATATTCTTTGTGTCTCAAATGAAGTTCTCTCTCTTGCTTTTATGCTTACCCACGCCCAAATTTGATTTTGCTCTATGAGTTGTCAATCTTATCCTGAGTTGTCATCCTTATTCTGAGTTGTCATCCTTATCCTCTGTGGATAAGATATTTTGCAATCCTTATCTCCTAACTTTGACCTTGACTTCCTTTGACTTTGATTTTGACTTTGACTTTTGTAGAAAGTATTCTTCCTTTTCTTTTTAGCAAGGAACTGCAAGTGTGTCATTACTGACCCAGATGTTACTTACTGAAAATAGTAAGTAGCAAGGAACAAGTCCTGAAACCGCTCAAAACGATCCCCTAATCATCTTGTTAGTCTACAAGAACTGTAGTATTAGGCTAACCCTGTCCTTCGAACCACTTGCTAGAAAGGGGACATTACAACAAGGCACACAAGCTGAAGGAGGGGAGAATCCAAAGAGGGTGCATGAGAAGCCTTCATGTGGGGCCATCACAAACCACTTGATGATGAGACTTACCATTCTCCCACTAGGAAGCCTGTCCAAGAGTCTAATGCTTGAATTCAATACAAGGCTCTGCCATATGACACAATCCAAAACAATTTTGACATCTAAAAGCTATCTTCTCATAGTTCAATTGCTAATTCCAAATAAGATTTCTGGTCATGTCCCCTTTTTAGAATTAAAATAATTGGGAGACTCGTAGATTATTTCTTAATTCTTTTAGGTTATGAGATAAAGTTTAGGGAAACAATTCAATAATAATATTTTAAGTTGTTTTGGTAATTTTATTTTTACAAAATTGTAAAAGGATGACATATATATTGTTATGATTTTAATGAAGTGTGCCTAGTATAATATTTAATTAAAATGTGTTTTTGAACATGAGGGAATTTTAGGAGGCAAAAGGAATTTCAAATTAATAGGTGATTATGAAAGGAAGAGCTTGGCTGTAATGTCCCCATTTTTATGACATCCCCTTTTGGTTGGGTTGATTTAGGCACACTTACTATTTTTAGTAAGTGCTATTTTAAGCAGGGGGTCTGGTTCAGTGCTTCACTCTTTGGTGAGCCTTCTCGAGCGTCTCAGTACTTCTCCGGTTTGTGTTTCTTGGCGCTACTTACTATTTTTAGTACTTTCTAAAAATAGTAAGTTGATTAGGGTTGGCCGGACTTGGTTAGGATGGACTCAATAGTACTAATTCAGTCGAAGCAAGGTTACTAAGGTTAAATTATTCAAATATTTGAATATTGTTTCGAAAAGTAACCCTAACTAAAGTAACTTTATATTTAATTGTTGAGGGTCATTAAGGGCACCTTTTTTGTACCATGTCACCTAGTACAATGACTTTAAGTCATTTTAATGAGCTCCAAAAAAAGTAATTTTATAATACCCTTTAAAGTGGACGCCTAAGGAGGGAATTAATGGAGTTACAAATTAAATAAGCTAAACTTGAGATGAAATATATTAAATCAAAAGGCTTTTATCTCTGGCGCCTAATTGTTGAGGAGGAATTTAAATAAAATAATAAAATAATGCCTCTCACGGGCGTTGGGAAAAGAAAGGAGATATAAGGGAAGAAAGAGCTTTTTTTGATTATGTTGGGGATTATGAAATTTGTACGGACTTTTCTTTGGAAGCTTGGCTTTGGAGAAAACAAGGGTTTGCAGGAACGAAAACCTCTGTAGATCACACTCTCCCCGTGTTTGAGAGACAACATCAGGAGGGTTTTTGGAGGTCACATTCAGAGGCTTCATTTGAGCTTTCAAGATTGCAGTTTCAGACTTTGGATTGAAGAATTTTGATCATATTTTGATGTGGATTGTGAGATTTTAGCTTGTGATGTTATTGCACCAATTTTTATGGAGTTTGATTGAATTTTGGTGGTGATTTTATTGTTTTTTGGGCACTCAGTTTGGCACCTGAAAGCCCATATATTTGCTCATAACACGGAGAGGAATTTTAGTATCATTATGGGTATCGATCAAGTGAAGGGCTCTTAGCATGGCAATTCTTTTGAGCTATTGTATGCATTTTTTGGAGCTGAGAAGGATTTTCTAGATCAAGTCGAGCTTCTTAAGGTGGTGCCTTTGAGGTGATCTCTGTTTAGTTGCAGCCTGCTTAAAAATTCCAGTGTTTGGTTGCTGTTTGTGGAGATTTTATCTTCAGGCTTGTGGGCATGGTTGAACAAGGAGTTTAGGGTTGATGTTTGGAGCTGGCGCTGCTTTTTGGAATGCTATTAGGGCTGTTTGATGACCACTTTCAGGCAGGTTGAACTTCTCTCTGGGTTGGCCCTGTTGGGTGACAAATACAGTTGACTTTAATGCTGGTAAGGGCTGCTTGGAGTCGCTTTGGAGGCCTGAAGACAGAGAGTTTGGTAGTATGTGGGCCGAGAGGATTGTGGATAAGTTCTTGCTACTGTATGTTGTCTTGGAGGAATCTTTAAGGCTGCTGTTATGAAACTAATATCAGGGAGTTGATGGTAGAAGCCTTGAGCTGGGCGTTGCTTTAAGAGACCCTTATGTGCTGGCTTTGATATCTATTTCCAGGTCTAAATAAACTCCTTAATTTCTGATATATTAAGTTTGTAAATCTGCTCTTGTATGGTTCTCAATAAAAATCAGAACATTGGAAGTAGCAAATCTGTTATAATTTCTGAGTAGTGTAAATCTGAAAGTGCTCATAAATGGTCTTGAAAATCTGGAAATTAAAGTGTATGTATGATTTTTTTCCTAGCATTTATCTTGTATGTTCCTTGCCACCTGTTGTATACCATTTGGCATCAATCATCATGAATGACATATGAAAAAGAGGAGAGAAACAAATCAAACAGATCTGAAACAAACACAAAACATTCATACAGCAGTTGGGAAAACAAAAAAAAAATTATTTGGGGTTAGTCATTACATTGGCATAGAAAATGATTATCCATTGTTATTGCTATCAAACCTTTTTTTAAGAGCTTGAGCACTTGTGATCATCTCCATGCCCGAGGACAAAATCCTTTTGGTTTCTATTGTTGGATTGGAGGACAGAAATCCTCTTGTCCATTTGAGGTGATTCCATCCAGGGACACCATGGAGCTGAAAGGATTGAAGTTTATTTCCGGTTTTAGGAGCATTTTGAAGATTTCAGTTGTGCTGAAGGATTGTCAATGAATTCTAGATTTTGTGAAAGATTTCAGTGCTTATTTCTATTTTCTGTTGTGCAGCAAATCATATTTTTTATTGGAGGACCTGATCGTACCATCTGTAGGGCTTTATTTAGTTGAGGACTTCGATACATATATAATTGTAGCTGGGTTCTTGTTTGAGGTTGCTGCACTTCATACTTTGGTGTTATGTCATTTCCAAATCAGCCATACAACCTTGGTGCCCATCACACCACATTTATAATCAGCCGTACTTTCTTTGCGGAGGTTTGTAGTGGCCATACTGTCATCAGTTTGGTATGTTAGCAGCTGGAAAGTTTATTTATGTGAGTGCCTTCATGAATCTGAATACATCGATTGGTCTTTGCATAGATTTCTGCTATATGTGATATTATTCTGGCATTGGCTATAATAATGCTTTCTATATCAGCATTTATTAATTGTTCAGAATTGGTACAATATTAATATTATCAATGTGAATTAAGAAGTTTTCAGTAGTTTAATGTTGCTGTGATTATTCCATAATATTCAAGATTTCATAAATCAGAAAATACAAAAAAGTGCATATTTTATGAAAATACAAAAAAAGGTTCATTACATTTTTCACTTTGAGCAAGATCTCTACTGGAAGACCTTTCAAAAAATCCATTTTAATTGAAGGTGACCAAAGGTGTGATGGAAATGTGCAGCCATTTTTGGAGAGAGAAATAAACTTTCCAAGAGTGTTTCCAATAGCTTCCAACCAAGAAGCTAGCCAGAACTGCAGGGGGGACGTTAGGCTTAACAAAGAGAGGAGCCTTCTCCCAAATCCAGGGTCCCTCCTCAAGAATAGTCTCTCTATCCTTCTGTCTCAGACATGATAACAAAAAATCCCTGAGCATAGAAGTACATAACTAGACCTTTCGAAAGGTAGGGTTTCCAATTCTTTTATACCAAGTATATGCAGATCAAGGAAGCTAGGCCAAAAATTATGAAATCTGCAAATCAAGCCTATCTCAGCATAGTGCTATTCTAGGCTCCAACACAAGCAAGGGGATCTTCTCAGAGTTCTTAAACATACACAATCCCTTGGAAAGAGTTTTAACACCTGATCAGAAGCTTCTGCGACCACAAACACCTCACACATAGGAAGGGAAGTAACCAAACATAGCACTGCAGCCTCATGGGTGTGCTTCTGGGAGGATGAAATGGGAAGGTTAGGCAATGCAATGCAAACTAGCAACACCGAGAATTTAAAGCCGGATAACAAGACTTAACAAAGAGAGGAGCCTTCTCCCAAATCCAGGGCCCCTTCTCAAGAATAGTTTCTATATCCTTCTGTCTTAGGCATGATAACAAAAAATCCCTGAGCATAGAAGTAGATAACTAGAACTTTTGAAAGGTAGGGTTTCCAATTCTTTTACACCAAGCATATGCAGATCATGCAAGCTAGGCCAAAAATGATGAAACCTGCAAATCAAACCTATCTCAGCTTACCACTATTCCAGGCCCAACACAAGCAAGGGGATCTTCTCAGAGTTCTTAACCATACACAATATTTTGGAAAGAGTTTTAGCACCTGATTGAAAGCTTCTGCGACCACAAACACCTCACACAAAGGAAGGGAAGCAACCACACATAGTACTGGAACCTCACAGGTGTGCTTCTGGGAGGATGAAATGGTAGCCAGGTGGAGGAGCTTTCTGTGCAGCAGCAGTGACATGCCTCAAATCAAGAGGAGTTAAACAAGTGATGCTTGGACACAGCAGCAGGTTTGCCTGCCAAAACTGCCAAAGATGAATGCTTCATTGCACTAGGGTTTTTAGCAAGGGGGAAGTGAAACCCATTGGGAGGGATGCAACATGGGCTATCGGTTAGCATCTAGGTTCCTGGTGACTAAAAATTTTGCAAAATAAATGAATCATCACTTTTGAGACTAGACTTGTCTTCTCCTATAATATAGGTGCAATCCCAAAAAGTAATATGAAAAACAAAGCCACCAATTGTGTATCATCTGCAAATCATACATCTTGGAATGTCAGTATTTGTTTATAAGATGTATCACAGCAATTTGTCTGTACCGTGTTAGCCTTTTTGATGTGGTTTTGTTAGCAGGATTCATTTAGATTGCCTTTGGCACAACATGCATGTCATATTGGTCATATCATCTTATTGTGCGCATGATCCCTATCTGCAGCTTCCCTATTTGATAAGTCATGGTTATTGGATCTTTGTTTGTATGTCATATAAATGATGATGGCAACAATATCCTTTTCTTTCCAATTCAAATTTAACCTGAAAATATGCAGGAAACACAAAATCTTGTTTTATTTGTCTTCATAATACAAATTAATTGGTCAGATACCACAGTATCATGGTGAAAACAATTTATCTTTCACATCTTATTGATATTGTTGAGGGATATATTGTCGATAAAAGTACTAAATGGCTGAAAAGGTACCCATGATTGTCATAGATATATGAGTGTGAATGATTGTCTATCCAGAGCTCATGATTTTTATCTTTTAATCAATTCTCCCCATAAAAGTCAACCATAGTACTTTTTTTTATTGAGTACGTGATGTCTATAAATAAACTGTATTAGTTCACTATTATCTTCTGATCAGAAGAGATGAAAAAACTTGATTATTTAGTCTAGTTGATATGTTTGCAGGTGAAAGCAGAAATGCATATTTGAAGTGTCTCTGAGGTTCACTATTAATTTTCAAGTGACAGTAAATATCAAGTATAAGAGATAGATGGTATGCTAACGAATGTCTTAATTGAATGATGCAGGGATGAATGGAAAGAATTTCAAAAGACTATTCAAGAGGACTTGCAGGAAGTAGATTATCGCCTGGAAGAAGAGGAGGTACAGTGCTTACTTGGTTTAAAAGCTTCTAGATTATTTCCCTGATTTATGTATTTGGTTTATAGTGCATTTTGTAGAGCACACAGAAAATATTGAGAGGGCAAGGGGGGGGTGGGAGGCCCAGTGGGGGGTGTTAGTTTTAGACCAGAAATGAAGATAAGCAGCAATACAAAATAATGAACAATAGAACACAACAAATACCTTGGGAAAACCCTCCTTCTCGAGGGAGAAAAACCCAGCCAAAATATCTCTCTTATATATTGAATTTAAAGGAGCAGAAATCTGCTTACAATCTTGGCCAAACACAAGGCTGATATGATGCAATAAAGAATCACACCTCACTTAGATGCAAATACACAATTATTATGATCTCTCCTTGATGTCGATCTGCTCTATGCAATAATATGATCTGCTGTAGATGCGCGAACTCCTTGATAAGTGCGAATGTCTCTTGAGAATAAAATCGATGATCAAATGAATGAGCATCTCCTTCTATATATACAAAGTGAGGTGGCGTTTCATCTTGGGTCGGCTTCTTTCACCAAACAAGGTGTCTTTTTGTTTTTGTTAGCCTCATAAAATAAATAACAAGTCCGACTTGCTTTATTTTATTTGTTTAATATTTATTATTTTAAATTGAGTGAAGGATATCACCCGCCGCTATAATATCAACACTCCCTCTTAGCTAGGGAGGTATCCTTCTAGATATGCATGTCATGGAGTCTCTCAACATGACAGACATAATGGCTACACCCATTTGTGGAAAAGAGTTCATCACAGAGTCTCTCTACGTGATATCTTCATGGAGTCACTCAACATGACGTCCACCATGGCTACTCCCATGTGTGGAAAGGAACATGTGCACAAGTGCCCATCACGGAGTTACTCAACGTGATGTCATCATGGAGTCTCTCAACATGATGTCCACCATGGCTACTCCCATGTGCGGAAAAACACAAGTACAAGGGATTCATCACAGAGTCTCTCAATGTGATGTTGTCATGGAGTCTCTCAACATGACATCCACCATGGCTACTCCCATGTGTGGAAAGAACCACATCTCCATCTCAGAGAAATATGCATTATAGCAAAGATCACTGATGTTGAGTCTTCCTCTCAGCAAGGGCAACATTCTCCACTACTCCAAGCTTCTCTCGAAAATATGCAAACTTCACTCTGGAGAGAGGCTTGGTGAGAATATTAGCCGTCTGATCATCAGTGCAAATGTACTTGAGTTGAATTGCTTTCCTCAACACCATATCTTTGATGTAATGATACTTGATCTCCACATGTTTTGTCCTGTCATGAAACACTAGATTGACAAAGAGCTTCACACAATTTTGATTATCACAATGAATCACAGTCGGCTCCAATGTTTGACCAAACAATCCTGCAAGGAGCTTTCGAAGCCACACTGCTTCTCTAGCTACTACACATTTTGCAATATATTCAGCCTCTGCAGTGCTTAGTGCTATGGAAGTTTACTTCTTGCTACACCAAGAAATCATGGTAGTCCCCAAACTGAAGCAACATCCAGAGGTGCTCTTCCTATCTGTTACACTCCCAACCCAATCAGAATCAGTATAGCCTTGCAACTTTAGATCTTCATAGGAAGTATATTTCAAGCCATATCCCACAGTGCCACGCAAGTATCTCAGAATATGCTTTGCTGCAACTAGATGAATTTGTCTTGGCTCACACATGAATTGATTGAGAGTGCTCACCGCATAACAAACGTCTGGTCTAGTATTGACTAGATACATCAATGATCCAATCAACTGTCTGTACATGGTGGGATCTACCAAATCTGAACCAGCTGTGGATTCACTCAACTTCTTCAGATTTGTCTCCATAGGTGTAGACATAGACTTGCAATCCATCATCTCAAATCTCTTCAAGATGTCTATAGTGTATTTCCTTTGACTTAAAATAATCTCATTGGGTCTCTAACACACTTCTAGTCCTAGGAAGTAATGCATAAGACCAAGATCCTTCATCTCAAACTCGGAGGCTAACTCTTTCTTGCATTTGACAATGAGATACTCTGCTCTAGTAAGAAATAAATCATCAACATAAAGAACCAATATTAAAGCCTCACCATCAACTACCTTGAAGTAAAGATTGGAATCTACATCATTCTTGGAGAATCCCAAGCTCATCAAATATCGATCAATCCTTTCATACCATGCACGAGGTGCCTGCTTAAGGCCGTACAATGCCTTCTTCAATCTGTATACATGAGACTCCTTCCCATGAATCACAAAACCATTTGGTTGCTCAATGTACACTTCTTCTATCACACCATTACGAATGCAGTCTTTACGTCCATTTGATGTAGCTTCCAGCCTTTAGCAGATGCAATAGCAATAATAGGCCTGATAGATGTGTATCGAGCAATAGGAGCAAAAGTCTCCTCATAATCTATTCCTTCCTTCTAAGAGAATCCTCTTGCCACAAATCTCGCTTTGTACTTCTCAATGCTACCATTAGCTGCATGCTTGATTTTGAAGAGCCACTTGGAAGACACAACTGATTTCCCTTTAGGTCTTGGTGCAACGTCCCAAACATCATTCTTGATGATAGATTGATATTCTTCTGTCATAGCATCTCTCCATACCTACTGATTGGATGCCTCTTCAAAACTGGAAGGCTTAGACTCAATGGTGTGACCCATCAATGCCATAGCTTGGAAACTTTTGCTGTCTCTTGCTTTCCCTAAAGGTGCCTCAAGGAGTTGCATACTTTTCTGCCTCTTGCATAGTTTGTCTAGCCCATAGAGGTCTCTTTCAACCTATAGCAATGTCTCTTGGACCATTAGTAGGTTCTATGGGATCAACTGGATCAATAGTCTCTTTTGGTTCATGAGACTTCCTCTGAATCTCAGGAGTATGATTAGGAGAAATGTCCATATCCTGAGGTGTCTCCTATTCTTCACTGTCTATCTCCTTGTAAGACCCTTTAGATCTTTTGAAGGCTACTTCCTCTTCGAAAGAGACATCCCTGCTGATCTCAATCTATTTCTGCCTTGGAATGTAGATCCTGTAGGCCTTTGAAGACTCACTGTAACCCACAAATATTCCTGTCTTGCCTGATGGTTCTAGCTTAGATCTTTTATCCATAGGCACATGGATATAAACAGGAGAACCAAAAATTCTTAAATGACTAACCTTAGGTTTCACACCTGTGAAGGCCTTTTCAGGAGTCATGTTTTCCAATATTCGATGAGGGCTTCGGTTTTGAACATACACTGCAGTTTTGGAAGCTTTTGCCCAAAGGAAGGTTTGTAAATCTTGATCATGAATCATAGCTTTGGTTGCCTCAACTATGGATCTATTCTTTCTTTCGGCAACTCCATTTTGCTGAGGGTTGTAGGAAACACAGAACTCCCTCATGATCCCTTAATGCAGAAATTACGGAAACCTCCAGAAGTGTATTCTCCTCCATTATCAGATCTCGAAACCTTGATTTTTTTCGTAGACATGTTTTCAACTTGAGCCTTGAATTCTTTGAATCTATCAAGTACTTCTTCAGACTCCTTAGATTTCAAAAAATAAATCCAAGTCTTCCGAGAGTAATCATCAATGAAAATTACATAATACCAAAATCCTCTCAAAGATGCCACAATCATTGGACCACATAAATCAGAATGAACAAGATCTAAAATTCCTTTTGATCTACTATCACTACTATGAAAAGGACCCTTAATATTCTTACCCAGTGCACATCCTTTGCAAATGCCATTGTGCTCTTGACTGAGCTTTGGTAGACCAGTAACCATCTTCTCCATAGAAGAGCTCTGAAGTGTAGGTGAACAAGTCTTCTATGCCATAGCTCACTCGAATTGGTAGAGTCATGCAATAATGCCTGAACTGGATGAATAGAAAGTCTGTATAGGCTCTCTTGACGGACACCAATCACACAAGCTGTTTTGATAGTAGAGTTCTTAGGCCAAGCAAGAACTTTCCCTTTAGAGAAGGCAACTTGGTATCCCTTGTCTTCCAATGCTGAAATTGAGACAAGATTTCTTTTGATTTCTGGTACAAACAAGACATCACTCAGATGAAGAGGGATGCCATAATCTAGATGAAGAGAGGCGGTCCTAGCTCCTTTTACGGAATAACAAGCATCATCTCTGATTATCACTTGCAAGTTGGTTTCTCTTTCTACCAAGTTTGAAAGATGCTCTTGATATCCTGTAATGTGTCGTGAAGCACCACTATCAATCAACCAAATGTCACTTTCGGTTGGAACATTGATTGAAAGAGCGGAGATGAATAGAAATCTCTCTGAGTTGTCTCTAGATTCCTTTTGAGGTGATGCATCATCAACATCTGCAGTAGAAGCATGTTGCTTTGGTCTTGATATGCAATCTCAAGCATAGTGACCATACTTGTCACACCTGAAACATTGAATGTGAGAGAGATCCTTCTTCTTCTTTGGTTCAAGAGCAGACTCTGATTTTCTGTCTCTATTCCTCTTGAAATTTCCTTTTCTCCCTTCTCTTCCTTTCCTTCTGGAAGTTTGAGCAGCAAGGACATGATTTTCTTCATTATGAGAGGTTCGTCCATTTCCTCTTGCTGCCAACGTTGATTCCTCTTGAATGCAATCAGCTCTAAGACGATCAAACTGGGGCAATTTAGATCTTCCACTAATGCTTTGGATAAAGGGCTCCCAAGATTGAGGAAGACCATTTAGTGCCAACATAACTAGGTCTCTATCTTCAACTATATCTCCAATGGCACATAGCTGATCTTTCAACTCTGTAATCTTCATGAAGAAGGAGATGACTAAATCTCCTTTAGCCATTTTTATATGATGGAGCTGTTGTCTCAAGGCAAGAGCTTTGCTGGTGTTGTTGATCTCATACAAGCCTTGAAGAGTCTCGAACATGACTTTGGCTGTCTTCATCTTGGATATAATTGGCACAAGATGATCCTTCATGGAATCTATCAAGATCTTCCTAGCCTTAGTGCCATTCATCTTCCATTGAGTTTTCTCAGCCTCATCGGATGGCTTGGGCACATCATTCTCCACGAAGTCTAGAAGATTATTTTCTTCTAGTGCAATAAGGACTTTGAATTTCCAAGAGGTGAAGTTCAACGCACCATCAAGCCTATCTTCAACCTTGAGTCCGTCCACCATCTTCGATGCTTAGATAAACTCTCTTAGATGAGAAGAAGAGAAGAAGACTTTGCTGTTTAAACAAATCTGATCTGATCTTGCTTAAACCCGCTTTGATACCGTGTTAGTTTTAGACAAGAAATGAAGATAAGCAGCAATACAAAATAATGAACAATAGAACACAACAAATACCCTAGGAAAACCCTCCTCGAGGGAGAAAAACCCAACCAAAATATCTCTCTTATATATTGAATTTAAAGCAGTAGAAATTTGCTTACAATCTTGGCCAAACACAAGGTTGACATGATGCAATAAAGAATCACACCTCACTTAGATGCAAAGACACAATTATTACGATCTCTCCTTGATGTCGATCTGTTCTATGCAATAATATAATCTACTATAGATGCGCAAACTCCTTGATAAGTGCGAATGTCTCTTGAGAATAAAATCGATGATCAAATGAATGAGCATCTCCTTCTATATATACAAAGTGAGGTGGCATTTCATCTTGGGCTGGCTTCTTTCACCAAACAATGCGTCTTTTTGTTTTGGTCGGCCTCATAAAATAAATAGCAAGTCCGACTTGCTTTATTTTATTTGCTTAATATTTATTATTTAAAATCGAGTGAAGGATATCAGCCGTTGCTAAACATCAACAGGGGTGGGGGGTGAATCAATATTTTAAACTTTTAAAACTTGAAACCATAGGAATCAACAATCAAAACAGTAAGAGTAAACATTAACAAGAAGAACACCAATTTTACGTGGAAAACCCTTTCGGGTAAAAATCCATGACAGACCAATAGCTTTCATTAACAACAAATGGGCACCAACCCAGGAGACTACAATCTCCAAATTACAAAAGTAAGCACCAACTGACTGGAAGCACCAACTTCAGTAAGAGTGTTGGAAATGTTGTCATTGATGTCAAGTGGAAAGAGTCATTGATGTTAAGATAAGTATGATTGAAGACAGTGTTGAAATTGTTATCAAATGAAGAACATGGTATAGTATGTAGATGATCATACACAGTTTCAGATTCAAGCTCAAACTTGAAAGATCTCTTCATATATTCAGACACGATTGAATGGTTCTGTCAGTTTTAGATTCAACAAATGAAGAACATGGTATGGTATGTAGATGATCATACACAGTTTCAGATTCAAGCTCAAACTTGAAAGATCTCTTCATATATTTAGACACGATTAATGGTTCTGTCAGTTTCAGACTCAATTCAATGATTCACTTGTTTATTAAAAGTCGACTTCTTGATTAAAACGGCTTGATAAACAAAAGACTACAAAAAGATACGTGACAGACTCAGTTCGATGATCAATCAGATTTCCAGATTTATGCTCTTCCAGATTTTTGATGATTCACTTGTTTATTAAAGTTGACTTCTTGATTAAGATGACTTGATAAACAAAAGACTAAATAATAAAAGATACGTTTTAATAAAAGAACAATGCAGTTTATACACAAACAAATCTCTCTAAACTGTGATAACAAAGAGATATGGCGTGACATGGCGTACGTCACTTTGAAAAGACACGTGATTTGCTTCTTAACTAAAATCGTTTTTTTGAAGAGTTGCAAATCGATTAGAAAGAAAACGTCTTTCTGAAGAGTTGGAAATCGATTAGAAAGTTGTGTCGATCTGCCTCCATCAAAGACGCGTTGCATCCAAAAGGAACATCTCTCCAAAGAGTTCGAAGCATTTTCTGAAGAGAGGTATTCTTTCAATCGAAGGATGAACTAATGTAATCCAGATGACTGAAGATATATGATTTATTTACACACACTCAATTAACTTTAATAAAGTAATAAAGAGAAAATAAATCAAGTAATTCGGTTTAGTTTATGAAGAGGCAACCCTTGATAAAGTACAGGAACAGACGTGATTTCTCATAAGAGGTGTGCAACTATTGAACAATATACATATGAGACATTCAAATCAAAGCTGGAGTGTGGTTGTAGTTGTAGATTTGCAGTTCAGTCAGATTCCTACCTCCTTGTGTGGGCTGAAGGTGATATCATTGATCACATAGAGCAGATTGGAGAGTTGGGCTTGTGCAGATCAGATTGAAGGCAGTCTCACTTCCATCAAGTCAAGGTTTGGTGCCTTGCATTAGGGGTTGGTGCTCCTTGTAGGCAGGTGTCTACTAAATTTGTAGAGGTCTAGGTGTTCCTTGTAGGCTATATTCTACTAAATCATCTTGGTGTAAATCTGTAGGTTGGTGCCTACTTTGAAAAATATTATTTCAATAAAGTTGTATCAATTTGGGGAAATTGGTTCATATAAAAAAAATGATTGTAATAAGTTTGAAAAGTTAAAAATAAAAGGTTGTATTTGATTTACTGATTCACCCCCCCCCTCTCAGTAAATCTTTTGTGCTCTTCAATTGGTATCAGAGCAAGGTCCTTCTTGAAAGCCTAACCGCTTGAAGGAGATCCTTAAGAGCACTTATGGCGAATCAAAGCAACACTGTGAAAGCACCCATCTTTGATGGGACTAATTATGCATTCTGGAATATTAAGATGGAAGCATACTTGAATGCACTTGGGTTTGATGTGTGGCAATCTGTTGTTGATGGGTATTCACCTCCAGCTACCCCTCCAACGGATCAAGTAGGGAAAAAGAGAAGTGAAAACAATGCAAAGGCTAAGCATGCTCTTCTTTGCAGCCTAACAGATTTTGAGTTTACAAAAGTCATGAGATGCAAATCAGCAAAAGAGATTTGGGACAAACTTCAAAATATTTATGAAGGAGATGCAAAAGTTAAAAAGGCAAAATTGCAAACTCATAGAAGAAAGTTGGAGACTCTCAAAATGGAGGATGATGAAGATATTGCTTCATATTTCCTTCGTGTTGATGAAACAGTGAATATCATGAGGGGACTTGGTGAAGAGATAAAGGATGACTTCATCATTGACAAAATTCTAAGATCTCTTTCTACAAAGTTTGAAGCCAAAGTTGCAGCATTGGAGGAATTAACAAACTTGGATCAGCTAACCAAAGATGAATTACATGGAATCCTTGCTGCCTATGAGATGAGAATTGAAGGAAGATCACCACAAAAGGAAGTCTCATTCAAAGCATCCAAAAAGGGCAAGAACAAGCATGAAGAAAATGATGAAAAATCAAGTGATGAAGCAGAACCTTACTTCATGGGTAAACTTAAGAAAGGAAAAGGAAAATACAAAAGAAAATTTCCTTTTAAGTGCTTCAATTGTGGAAAAGTTGGACATTATGCTTCAAAATGTCCTCAAAATGAAAGCAGCTCTAGTGAAGAAGAAAATGAAATTAGCAACAAGAAAAAGGGAAAGAAGAATTTCAACAATAACTCGAAGAAGAAATTTCAAAAACATAAGAAGAGTTTCTATTCAAAGAAAGACAGCAGCACCTCCAAAGAACAAAGTGAAGATAGCTCAAGCAATGGGGAAGATGAAATATTGTTTATGGCTGAATGTGAAGAACAAAATGTTGATTAAGAATGTGAAGAAGAAGAAGAGATAGATCAAGATGGAAATGAAGG
Organism: Sequoia sempervirens; assembly: GCA_007258455.2. NCBI lineage: Eukaryota > Viridiplantae > Streptophyta > Pinopsida > Cupressales > Cupressaceae > Sequoia > Sequoia sempervirens. The sequence goes on along the minus strand of VDFB02269332.1, from coordinate 38,632 downwards.
AGAGGAAGTAGATCTTGAAGAAGAATTGCACTATGCTTACAAGAAAAATGAAGACTTGAAGAAAAAGGCTGCCAAGTACAAGTTGAAGATCAAAGAAATGACAAAAGACTTGGAGAATTCAAGCAAAACCATTGAAGATTTGAGAGCTCAAATCATGGAAGCTGAAAGAAATGAAGAAGAATTGAAAAACAAACTCAATACAAAGGAGATGAAATGTGACAAGCTGGAGCAAGAGATAGCAATGCTAAAGTTGGAATTGGAGAAAACAAAGGTTCAACACACAAAGATTGATGAAGAATCCAGCAAGTTGATTGAGCTAATGAAGGCTCAAGATTTTCTTCAAAGCAAAATGGGAAGTAGTTTTGAAGAACAATCCAAGAAGGTCACTAACTCAAAAGAAGACTTCAAGACTTTCTCAAAGCAAGTTGAAGAAGATTGGATAAGTGCTGATTCTAAAAGAAGGCTGAATAGTAGGCACTTCTATGCATTTAATGGCTATTGTTTTCTATGTAACAAATTTGGGCACAAGGCCTTAAATTGTAAAAATAAAGTGAAAAATAGTTCTAGCTACCTTAGGAGAGATTATAATCCTTTCACACCATTAATGGACTATAATAGTATATGCTACAATTGTAATAATCTTGGGCACAAAGCACAAGCTTGTAGGACAGTTTTTAACAACTCTTCAAAACAAAACAAGAAAGTAGATAAGTCCATTAAAAGGAAAGAAATACCTATCAAAGTGTGGAGGAAAAAGGAGAAATCAATGTTCATCCAAACAGCTTTACATGCTGAAAGTAAGAAGGATAGATGGTACATTGATAGTGGGTGCTCAAAGCACATGACAGGTGACAAGAGCAAATTCATCTCTCTTGAACCTACTGATGAAGGAATAGTAAGATTTGGTGATAATACAAGAAAACAAATAAAAGGAAAAGGAACACTTAGTCTAGATAATGGGAGAACAAAAACAGAAAATGTTTTGTATGTTAAGGGCCTAAAAGAAAATCTTCTAAGTGTTAGTCAACTTTGTGATCAAGGGCATAGTATCACATTTCTTTCTAATACATGTGATATCAAGAAAGATGGAAAGTTGGTTGCTCAAGCTGAAAGGAAACATAATTTGTATGTCTTAAAGGAGATAAGTTGTGAAAGTTGCAACTTAGTGCAAGAGGATGAAAGTTGGTTATGGCACAAGAGGCTAGGCCATCTCAACTTTGATAATATTGTCAAAGTTAGCAAATCAAATGCTGTGAGAGATATGCCAAGGATAACAAAACCTTCTAATATCATTTGTAGAGAGTGTCAACTTGGAAAACAAACAAGGTCAAGCTTCAAGTCTAAGGAGCATTCTTCATCAAAGCCATTAGAACTCATACATACAGATCTTTGTGGGCCAACAAAATCCAAAAGCATGAATGGAAAAAGATATTTTATGTTGCTGATTGATGACTTCTCAAGAATGACTTGGGTTGCATTTTTGAAAGAAAAATCTGAAGCTTTTGATAAATTCAAAGCTTTCAAAGAGCTGGTTGAAAATGAAGCAAACAACAAAATAAAATGTCTTAGATCAGATCGAGGAGGTGAATTCACATCAAAGGAATTTGAAAATTTCTACATAGAGCATGGAATTAAAAGGCAATTTTTTGTAGCAAGAACCCCTCAACAAAATGGGGTTGTAGAAAGGAAAAATAGGACGGTTCAAGAAATGGCAAGGGCAATGCTAAATGAAAACAAGATAGCAGATTCTTTTTGGAAGGAAGCAATTCATACAGCAGTTTACATCTTAAATCGTGCACAAATAAGAGTGAACAATGAGAAGACACCATATGAACTTTGGAAAGGTAGACCAGCAACTGTCAAGTACTTCAAAATTTTTGGAAGCACTTACTACATTAGAAGTGATGAAGAAGATTTGAGCAAATTTGACACAAGAGCAGATGAGGGAATCTTTCTTGGCTACTCATCAAAAAGTAAGGCATATAAATGCTACAACAAAAGAACTCACAAAATTGTTGAAAGTGCTAATGTAAAAATTGATGAAGGAAAGCAATTCAAAGAAGTTGGACAAAATGATCACCATGATCAAATTATGAATGATGAAGACAAAGAGGATGAGGACTCCCAAGAGGAAGAAAAGGAGGAAGAGGTAAAGGAAGGAGAATCTTCACAAAAGACTCCCATGAAGACACCAAAGACACCTTCCAAGTTTGTTCAAAAGAACCATCCTGAAGATTTGATTCTTCAAGATAGATGTAGATCTACAAGGAAAATGGTGAATTACAATGAAGATTGTCATGCAGCATTCCTATCTCAAGTTGAGCCCAAAACTTTTGAAGAAGCAAGCAAAGACAAATGTTGGATTGGTGCAATGAATGAAGAATTGGATCAAATAGAGAAAAATGAAACTTGGGAACTTGTCCCAAGACCAAAAGATAAAAATGTAATTGGCACAAAATGGGTTTTTAGAAACAAATTAAATGAAGATGGTCAAGTCACCAGGAATAAAGCAAGGTTAGTGTGCAAGGGCTATGCACAAGTTGAAGGAGTAGATTTTGAGGAAACATTCGCACCAGTTGCAAGGATTGAAGCAATTAGAATGTTTTTATCCTATGCAAGTCACAAGAAGTTTAAGGTGTATCAAATGGACGTCAAATCTGCTTTTCTTAATGGAGATCTAGAGGAGGAAGTTTATATTGAACAACCTGAAGGCTTCCTATTATCAAAAGACAAGGATTATGTGTGCAAGTTGAAAAAAGCTCTCTATGGGCTTAAACAAGCTCCTAGAGCTTGGTATTCTAGACTTGATAAGTATCTCAAAGAGCAAGGTTTCAAAAGAGGAGATGTAGACAACAATTTATACATCAAAGAAGAGGATGGACACTTATTAATTGTGGTGGTGTATGTAGATGACATCATTTTTGGTGGAGATAAGGACAAAATGTGCAAAGAATTTTCATCATGCATGCAAGAAGAGTTTGAAATGTCAATGTTGGGAGAATTATCCTTCTTCCTTGGGCTACAAATTTCACAATCAAGTAAAGGTATTTTCATCTCCCAAACCAAATATGTGAAGGAAATGTTAAAAAGGTTTAGAATGGAAGATTGCAATCCTATGAGCACTCCCATGGTTACAGGTTGCAAGCTAAGCAAAGATGATGAATCCCAAGAAGTGAATCAAACACTATATAGATCAATGATTGGAAGTTTATTGTATCTAACTTCTACAAGACTAGACATAATGCAAGTTGTTGGAGTTGTGGCAAGATTTCAAGCAGCACCAAAAGAAACACATGTTCATGCAGTTAAGCGTATATTCAAGTATTTGAAAGGCACAATGGAATATGGTCTATGGTATCCCAGTATCAAAGATTTTACACTTGAAGCATTCACAGATGCTGATTGGGCTGGCAATGTGGATGATAGAAAAAGTACAAGTGGAGGAGCCTTTTTTCTTGGAGGAAATCTAGTGTCTTGGATGAGCAAAAAACAAGAATCAGTCTCTCTATCTACAGCAGAAGCTGAATATATTGCAGCAGCAGCATGTTGCACCCAACTTTTGTGGATGAGGCAAATTTTAAAAGACATCAAGGTGGAGTATGATCATCCTTGTATTATCTATTGTGACAACACTAGTGCAATCAACATCTCCAAGAATCCAGTAATGCTCTCAAGAACCAAGCATATCTCTATTAAATATCATTTTCTAAGGGAGCAAGTAGCAGAAGGACAAATATGTTTGGAATATATAGCTACAAAAGAGCAAATTGCTGATATATTTACCAAACCACTACCAAGGGATGCATTTGAGTATCTAAGGGACAAATTGGGAGTTGTCCCACATCCATCAAACTAATTGATGGAAGCATACATTCAGGGGGAGATATGCTCAATATCTTGTAGCTTCATGGAACACAAAAATATATATATTGTTACAAGACCCCTTGCCATTGATGTCAAAGGGGGAGAAAATGAAGAAAGGGGGAGAGTTAAAAATGATAAGGAAGAATATGTTGCCATCAATGACAAAGGGGGAGATTGTTGGAAATGTTGTCATTGATGTCAAGTGGAAAGAGTCATTGATGTTAAGATAAGTATGACTGAAGATAACAAAGCATAAATGTTTAAGATAAACCAACTGAAGACAGTGTTGAAATTGTTATCAAATGAAGAACATGGTATAGTATGTAGATGATCATACACAGTTTCAGATTCAAGCTCAAACTTGAAAGATCTCTTCATATATTCAGACACGATTGAATGGTTCTGTCAGTTTCAGATTCAACAAATGAAGAACATGGTATGGTATGTAGATGATCATACACAGTTTCAGATTCAAGCTCAAACTTGAAAGATCTCTTCATATATTCAGACACGATTAATGGTTCTGTCAGTTTCAGACTCAATTCAATGATTCACTTGTTTATTAAAAGTCGACTTCTTGATTAAAACGGCTTGATAAACAAAAGACTAAAAAAAGATACGTGACAGACTCAGTTCGATGATCAATCAGATTTCCAGATTTATGCTCTTCCAGATTTTTGATGATTCACTTGTTTATTAAAGTTGACTTCTTGATTAAGATGACTTGATAAACAAAAGACTAAATAATAAAAGATACGTTTTAATAAAAGAACAACGCAGTTTATACACAAACAAATCTCTCTAAACTGTGATAATAAAGAGATACGGCGTGACATGGCGTACATAAAGAAAAACGTCACTTTGAAAAGACACGTGATTTGCTTCTTAACTAAAATCGTTTTTTTGAAGAGTTGCAAATTGATTAGAAAGAAAACGTCTTTCTGAAGAGTTGGAAATTGATTAGAAAGTTGTGTCGATCTGCCTCCATCAAAGACGCGTTGCATCCAAAAGGAACATCTCTCCAAAGAGTTCGAAGCATTTTCTGAAGAGAGGTATTCTTTCAATCGAAGGATGAACTAATGTAATCTAGATGACTAAAGATATATGATTTATTTACACACACTCAATTAACTTTAATAAAGTGATAAAGAGAAAATAAATCAAGTAATTCGGTTTAGTTTATGAAGAGGCAACCCTTGATAAAGTACAGGAACATACGTGATTTCTCATAAGAGGTGTGCAACTATTGAACAATATACATATGAGACATTCAAATCAAAGCTGGAGTGTGGTTGTAGTTGTAGATTTGCAGTTCAGTCAGATTCCTACCTCCTTGTGTGGGCTGAAGGTGATATCATTGATCACATAGAGCAGATTGGAGAGTTGGGCTTGTGCAGATCAGATTGAAGGCAGTCTCACTTCCACCAAGTCAAGGTTTGGTGCCTTGCATTAGGGGTTGGTGCTCCTTGTAGGCAGGTGTCTACTAAATTTGTAGAGGTCTAGGTGTTCCTTGTAGGCTATATTCTACTAAATCATCTTGGTGTAAATCTGTAGGTTGGTGCCTACTTTGAAAAATATTATTTCAATAAAGTTGTATCAATTTGGGGAAATTGGTTCATATAAAAAAAATGATTGTAATAAGTTTGAAAAGTTAAAAATAAAAGGTTGTATTTGATTTACTGATTCACCCCCCCCCCTCTCAGTAAATCTTTTGTGCTCTTCAAAGAGTACCAACTCTTTAAGCATTTATCGCAGCAGAACATCACTGCATACTTGATTTCAAAACACCAATCAAACTCTGAAATTTCCTTGTTCAAAAACACAACTTTGTCTAGATTAGAACCTTAAACCTTATAGTCAAACTTCATGACTTGCTGATAAAACTGAGCCAGTCTACTCACATTTGCATATCTTCACATAACCAATCCAAGAGGGAATGCAATGTCCTTATATCTCACATGTACCCCACACTTCGATTTTACCTTCACATCTGATTCTTCAAATCACAAACAGTCCTTCGTAAATTTTGACATTGCCGCTTACACGACTTGAATAGTGTTTTCAAATATCAAAACCGAGTATGACTTTTTAGAACCAAATTTGAAAAACAACAAAATTGAATTTCAAAGACACATATATAGCCCAAACAATGTAATCGATCCAAAAAGAAAAGGCGCAACTAAAGATTAACAATCCACACAGTCACTCAATATCAGAATGTCATGCAAAGAAAAATGAGTGAACCGTGATGCTTTAATGCCCATGTCCTTGCTTAAAATCGACTTGATTTTTTGAGCATTAGTAAGATGGTGGTCTGCTATATCCATTTCTTCCACAAAATACGAATCAACTGCCCTACTCCACACGACTTCGTTAATCTTCAGAAATATGACTTACGAGAAGGGATGAATGCCAGGTGTATGAAAATTATATTTTGAGCATCAACCTAATGCATTGTCTTCAATATCCTTTGAAAATCATGATGTTATCACACAATACTTTTTTCAAATTGCATTATATGCCAAAACAAAAGAATCTCGCCTCACATAAATTTGAAATGGAAAAATAGAGGCATTGAAGGACCACGTTTGTACCTAGAAAAATGTCTTCCCAACTCTTTGATTTTTTTAATTGCACATACATAGCTCGAGTGAACTTGAACTGCTCCTATTCACATAGCCTGTGCCAAGAGTTAATTATTACACAAGTAATTGGTAAAAATAATTTTATCTATTTACAATGAGCAAACACTCAATAAATAAGTTACATAATTTACAAATATAGCAAGTTTCTAAAAGAAACTTCAAAAGATTGAAGAATCGATCTTATCAAGAATAATCAAATATAATACATTATTTGGCATTAAATAATTAAATAATAAATATTATTTTAATAACCTCCTTAATGCTCAATTTGTCCACTACACCAAGATGCCCCCTAAATTTTACAAACTTATCTGGACTGAGCGACTTGGTGAGGATATCTGCTATCTGATCCCTTGTCGAAACATACAACAATTGAATTTATCCGTCTTTAACAAGCTTCCGAATGAAGTGACAATGATTTTCCACATGCTTGGTTCTTTCATGGAAGACTGGATTTTTGGCAAGTTGGAGAACTCCCTGATTATCATAGAACAAGGGAATCAGACCCACTTGAGATATTTGCATATCCGCAAGCATCTGACGAAGCCAAATTGCCTCACAAGCTACCTTTATTGCTCCCCGATACTCTGCTTTTGTTGAGGAGAGAGCCATTGTCTGCTGCTTCTTGCTAGTCCATTTGACTGCACGAGATCCCAAACTGAACACATACCCAGATGCTGATTTTCTATCATTAACTGAACTTGCCCAATCTGAGTCTGTGAAACCAGAGAGTCTAGGATCGTGACTACTAGAGAAGTCCATAATCAAAAGTGCCCTTCACATAACGCAACACACGCTTTGCTGCTACCCAATGATTAGCCTTGGGGGTTGTCATGAAGCGTGAAATGTAGCTCACTGCAAAATTGAGGTCAGGCCTAGTGGCAGTGAGATAGATGAGGCTGCCCACTAGTTGCCTGAACAATGATTCATCTACTACCGGTGAGTCTGACTTAGCTGACAACTTGAGCCCTTTTCCATGGGTGTGGAGGCAAGTTTGCAATCCTGCATTCAGAACTTATCTAGACTTCGAGCATATTTGGATTGGGAGATGAAAATACTGCTCTCGGTTTGCCAAATTTCAATACCTAAACAGTAATGCAAAAGTCCCAAATTTGTCATATCAAATGTGTTGCACAAATCCTATTTGATCTCAACGATCAAATCTGCTGAGCTTCTAGTAATGATCAGGTCATCCACATAGACAACAAGAATAAGAATATCACTACCAGTGTGTTTGACATACAGATTAGAATCAAATGGACTTCTTTAAAAGCCATGATCTGTGAGGTACTTGTCAATCTTAACGTATCAAGCCCGAGGAGCCTGTTTTAGGCCATAGAGTGCTTTGACCAATCCGCACACCTTGTGTTCTTTACTAACAACCTTGAATCCTGGAGGCTGCATCATGTAGACCCTTTCCTTCAACTCACCGTTGAGGAAAGTACTCTTAACATCCATTTGATGGACTTTCCAACCAAAGTGGGCTGCTAAGGCAAGGACGAGCCGAATGGTACTCATCTTGGCTATAGGAGCAAAAGCCTCGTCGTAGTCAATGCCTTCTTTCTGTGAGAAACCCCTAGTAACGAGACGAGCTTTGTACTTGTCAAGGGTTTCGTCAGCTTTGTATTTAACCTTATGCCGCCATTTGCAGCTAATGGGCTTCTTCTCTGGAGGAAGATCAAAAAGGACCCAAGTGTGATTTTTCTAAAGACTTTGGTATTTGGCCTCCATAGCCATTTCCCACCTAGGAATTCCTTTAGCCTCTGAATATGTCTGAGGCTCATAGACACTGTGAATGTTGGCCATGAGAGCAAAATTAACCGTATGCTGCTGTTTGCTCTTGTTTCTGGACGATCTACCCTCAATGAGCTCACCATCATGAAGATCACCAATAGTCTTAGCCCACCATTTAGGTTGGAGAGTAGAAGTGCCAACATCAGATGTAGATGTAGGAGCTAGAACTAGTTGTGGATTTGGAATAGGTTCATTAGGTGGAAGATTAATATCATCTGGAGGAAAATCAGGTTGAGCGTTATCAAATGCAAAATCTTCATCATCCCTCCCATCAGGTGAACCTAACGGAAGACGGGCACCCAAATCAAAAGCCTTCAAAGGCTGATCCTCAAAATGCTGGATAGGCGAGGAAAGGTGAAAAGCTCATCATTCTTCATCAAAGACAACATCTCGACTAAAGATAAGACGATCAATGTCTACATCAATCAATTGGTAAGCCTTATGGTTGTCACTATACCCTGTGAATATAAGCTTTTGACTCTTGGAATCCAACTTTGAGTGCTTGGCATCTGGAATCCATACATAGGCTAAAGAGCCAAAGATTTTTAGATGATTGATCCTAGGTTTGCGACCAGTCCAAGCTTGCTCAGGAATCTTCCCCTTAATAGCGTGGGTAGGAGACCGATTAAGTAGTTATACGATAGTGTAGACTGCTTATGCCCAATATTTGTTAGGAACACTCCTGTGTTGTAACATGGAGCGGGCCATCTCAACAATTGTACGATTGTGCTGCTCTACAACAACGTTTTGCTGAGTCGTGTAGTGTGTGGTTAACTGGTGTTTAATTCCATGTGTATCATAGAAGTTGTTGAAAGTAGTAGAGAAAATCCCCCCCCCCCACCCCCTCCACAGCCCCGTTATTATCTGACCTAAGAGTGATTATGCAACAATCAAACTCTTTTTCTACTAAGGCCTTAAACTTCTGAAATACATGAAACACATTTGATTTTTGTCTAAGAAAGTACACCCACATTTTACAATTGAAAGCATCAACAAAAAGCAAGAAATACCTGCAACTAGTAACAAAAGGTGTATTTATTGGCCCACATACATCAATGTGAACCAACTGGAGTACCTTAGAGGCTCGCCATGAGTCACCATCTGTGAACGGTGTCCTATGCTGCTTCCCAGCTTGACAAGCTCTACAAACGCCATGATGCTAAGTCTGGATCTTAGGTAAACCAGCTACAAGTCCCTCTCGAGCTAGCTGAGAGAGATAGTGCACATTTAAGTGCCCATACCACTAATGCCAAATACTGGTAATGACAAAATTTGTGGCTGCCATGGCTAACTCTGGAGAATCACCTATATCCACAAGTCTGTATAGACCATGATCCTGAATACCAACAACCACAATGGTGCAAGTCTCCTGATCAACAATTGAACATTTGTGTGCACTAAATACCACATCCAATTGAGGAGAATGCCACATTATTTGACTAACAGAGAGAAGGTTCAGTTCCATGCCAAGAACGTAGTATACATTGAGGAATATGAGATTCCTCCCACCAAATTAAATCTGAACTGTGCCCTTACTGACAACGGTATACTCTTCACCTCCTCCAAAAATAATTGAGTCACTGAAGGGAGAAAAGGCTGTGAACTAATCACGCCGATGGGTGAAGTGTCGCGAAGCACCTAAATCAATGTACGAGGTAGAGGACTTCACATGATCTGCAGGTCTTTTAGCCATAAATGCGTAAAAGGTAGATTCCTTCTACTCAGTGTGCTCGACAACATTCGCTTTCTGCTGAGACCCTCCCTACTTCTTCTGTTCAAAAGCCAAATGCTTACGACAATCCTTCATATGACCATATTTGTGGCAATAATTACACAGATGTTTTTCTTAGGGCTGCCTGGAGATTGACTTGAGCCTTTTTGCTGTGAAGGCTAACCTTTCCCTTTGTTCTTAGGTTGAGACTTAGTTGCAAAAGCTTGTTCTGTAGAGGACGATGAGGCACTACTTACGAGCTGTTGTTTCTAGCGTTCCTGCTGCAAGAGGATGGTACAAAGCGTCAAAAACTTTAGATCAACATTAGTGGATGTAATGTTGAGGGTTTCAACAAAGTGCTCATATGACTTTGGTAGACTTTTCAAGGTAATAACTACCATGTCTTCTTCCTCCATCTTCCGACTAATCGCCTCCAACTGATCAGGATGTTCTAAATCTTTTTTAGATGTTCCTGTAAGGACATTCTCTCATACATCATGATGGAGAACAACTGGTTCTTTAGAAAGAATGCACAACTCTTGTTGGAGGTCTCATGTAAGGTTTTCAAGTGCTCTCAAATCTCGACAGCTGATTTGTCGGGTGAACGTGTGGAAGTCGATCATCAGTAACCAAAATTTTAATGAGCATTACTGCTTCACGATTTTGCTCGTCAAACTTTTCTTGGTCTTTACCCGCCATTATGGGATGAGTAGCATTGGTGAGATCAATCTGATCAAGGCAGCGATATTCAAAGATTGTCATCATTCACTGCTTCTAGGTATTATCATTTTTGCCATTGAATCGTTGATTGCCTTCCAACATAATGTCGGTCAAACTCACCATCTTGCACACTTATCGAGGCACGAAAAACGAGATATACATAAGAGGTTTAAAAGTTTGATGCACGAGATTCAAGACAAAAATTTCAATGCACTTAAACCAGAGGCAGTTTCAGACACAAAACTTGAGGCAACCCATTTGCACAAATTCCAAGGCACAAATTTTTAGATACCCAGAAAAATTTGACGATTACCCAGAAAAGTTCTCAAAAGCCCAAAAAGAATTTGGAATCAGAAATTTTTTTCAGCTTTAGGCAGAGGATATAATTCAAAACCCTAGCTCGAAAAAAGAAAGACTAGCTGCAAGAAAATTCGGCACTCAAAACACAGGTGGAAAAATCTTGATTTATAGTTTGAGAAAAAACGTGTGCAAAAGAGTGACTAGACACACTTAAGATTTTCAGATAAAAGAAAAATCGTGTGCCTCGGAAGCATGCAAAAATGCGACCAAAAAAATTTCACAATTGCGCCCATAAAATATTTCAAAATGGAAGTTTTTCCTTTATAAAACACGCTCAGAAACTAGTTAGAATCGCTGCCAGGAGGAGGCTGAATCGTACATAAGAAATGCGTGCAAATAGATGAAGGTCGTGTGTTTGAAAGCGATAGAGAAACCCAATAAAAAAAGACACAATCTACAAATAAATCCGCCTAGAAATGGATGCGAGAGGATTTCTTCAAGGCCGCACGACATCAAGAACAAACACAAAATCCTTCCATGATTTTGCGATAGGAGAGTCACAATTTTTAGTGAGAAAAAAACTCATGAAAAATCAAAATGGGAACCCTCAAATTTGTCAAAGAGAGATGTGAAATGCAGGTGCCCAAAAAATTCGAATTATGGCTTTGAAAACAAACCCACGATTTTTTTTCTTAGAAAAAATTGGCGCTTAAAATTAATTGGCTCTGATACCATATTACGTAAGTAATTGATAATTTTTTTTTTTATGTATTTACAATTAGCAAATGCTCAATAAATATGTTACATGATTTACAAATCTAGCAAGTTTCTAAAAGAAACTTCAGAAGATCGAAGAATCAATCTTATCAAGAACGATCGAATATAATACATTATTGAGCATCAAATAATTAAATAATAAATATTATTTTAATATTAATGATGGCGATTGATTACTAAAGTGATCACGTCCTCCAGGTGAAAAGTAATTATCGCCACCCCATATGAAACCAATGCTAAAGAGGGAGTTGTCGGCCACATTTTAAATGAATATGGCAATGAATATTTTTCAATATATGTTTCTAAATAAGCACGACATTAAACCTGGTCATACTGAAGTCGTCGCCATCATGCCTTGTAGCCATTGCCATGCAAGGGATTTCCATAAATTGTTGGCCGCCCTCTACAAGCTGTTGCTTGAATAGACTTAAGTTATCCCTATGCAGCAGTTACAAGGAATCATGCCACTTCAGAAAAGCCGACTTGTTGACATTTCAATTTTGAAATGGCACTAACTTTCAACACTGACTAGGCATAACACTCGACTTGACAAATCTGCCACTAAGGACTTCAAAAACAATGATCAATGAATTCCAAGCTTCCTTAAAGAACATTATCCAATATTCTTCAAACAAAAGCTTTATCAAATACAAAGGTAAGCCATTGCTATATTGAACTAAGTTTGAGAAGCATGAACAACATCAACGTAGGAAACATGATCAGACAACCCCTGGAAAATATGCAACAATGACAAAATATATGCTAGTGCTTTGACATAATGACAAAATATATGCTAGTGCTTTGACATAATGACAAAATATGCAACAATCCCCCCTATGTCATTGATGGCAACACCTTCGGAAACCAAACTGCTCCTCCTGACTCACTACTCCGCCTTTAACATCAATGGCAAACTGAAAAACTTGTAAAATTGAAACAGTGTTGATAAAATGCAATGTTCCACGGAGTTTCGGGGACGGGGACGGGGGGACGGCGGGGGACGTGTTTCCGAGATGGGAGACGGGGGGCCTAAATTGGGGGACGGCGGGGGGACGGCGGGGGGACGGCGGCGGGGGGGCGGCGGGGGGGTGGCGCTAAAATACATATAGTACTTGAAAATTAAAACTTAAAAGATTAATAATTTAATTGTCTAAACTCTAAACACAATAACACATTGCAATAATATATCATTTCATTGACATTGGAAATGCAACAAGAACTATATCAATATGTTTCATAATTCAAAATTCAAATGGAATGCAATGATTGCAGGATATGCAGTTGTTGTTGCACTGCAACAACAACTGCATATCCTGCAATCATTGCATTCTAATTTCTGATTCCATTTATTTGCTCATACTCATAGAGATGTCCACTCATGGAATGCAAATTATGCAATGGTTGCAATTATTATTAATTTATTTGCTAACTCACAGAGATGTCCGCTCATGGAATGCAATGGTCGCGCAGCTTGCAGTTGCAATTATTATTAATTTATTTGCTAACTCACAGAGATGTCCGCTCATGGAATGCAATGGTCACGCGGCTTCTGCAAACCCCGCGACCATTGCATTCCATGAGCGGACATCTCTGTGGCGCTCAAAAAACCAGGTTTCAACGTTTTGCATACAATGAAAATGAAATCGCGAGCCAAAACGAAGGGTTCGAAAAATGAAATACCTCAAATGCAGTCGAATGCACCAGACTCCAGTCAAAAAACCCTGCGGCTGCTATGTAAAATGATATAATTTCATCAAATGAAGTATAATAAAACTTAGGTTAAAATGTTTTTAACTTTTTCAATTTTTTAACCGGCGTTTCCATCGCGTTTCCATGGCGTTTCTGTGCGCAAAAGTCAGGGAAACGTCTCCCTTCAGGAGGAGACGGCGGGGGGACGGCGGCGGTACGCGGAGACGGCGGAGGGACGTTTCCCAGGCGTCTCCCCGTCTCGGAAACGTCCCCGTCTCCGAAACGCGGTGTTTTTCGGGGGGGACGCGTCCCCGTGGAACACTGATAAAATGTGACAATGAAAGCTCCCCCTGAGTGTAAACAACTGAAAGATGCAGTGAAATCACTCCCAACTTCTTCCGAAAGTATTCAAATGTTTCCTTTGGTAGAGGCTTAGTATATAAATCTGCAATCTGTTGTTTAGTAGAGACATATTCCAACTTAACTTGCTGATCACTAACTTGTTCTCTTAAAAAATGATACTTGATAGGAATATGTTTAGTCCTAGAGTGCATAATTGGATTTTTTGAAATATTAATGGTACTTGTGTTATCACAAAAGATAGAGATAGGATGCTCATACTCTACCTTAATGTCCTTCAACATTTGCTTCATCCATATGACTTGTGTGCAACAAGACACTGCTGCAATATACTTTGCTTCAGCTATAGATAATCAAATAAAAGCTTGCTTCTTGCTCAACCATGATACAAGACAATCTCCTAGAAAGAACACACCTCTGCTTGTGCTTTTTCTATCAACACATCCACCCCAATCTGCATCTGTGTAAGATGTGAGTGTGAAATCATTGCCTTCAGGATACCATAACCCATAGTCCATAGTGCCTTTGATATACTTGAAGATCCTCTTAATTGCATGAACATGTGTATCCTTTGGAGTAGCCTGAAATCTAGCAACATAACCAACTGCTTGCATAATATCAAGTCCAATAGCTGTAACATACAACAAACTTCCTATCATAGACCTATACAAATTTTGGTTAGCATCTAGAGATTCATCATTTTTACTCAACTTGCATCCTGTCACCATGGGGGTACTCACAAGATTGCAATCCTCCATTCTAGAGTTTCTCAACATCTCTCTAATATACTTTGTTTGAGAAATGAATAGTTTTCAAATTCCTTCTACATATTTGTAGCAAAAACTTGACACAACTTTTCACTATTGCTACCAAAAATAAGATCATCAACATAAACCACTACAATCAGCAGATGATTGCCTTCTTCTTTGACATAGAGATTGCGGTCTGCTATCCCTCTTTTGAAGCTTTGCTGCTGCAAATAACTATCCAATCTAGCATATCAAGCATGTGGTGCTTGCTTAAGGCCATAAAGAGCCTTCTTTGACTTGCATACATAGTTTTGATTTTCTGATATGATAAACCCATCTGGCTGTTCTATATGCACTTCTTCATCCAAGTTACCATTTAGAAAAACAGATTTTACATCCATTTGAAATTTTTTGAAATCTTTGAAAGAAGCAAAAGCTAAGAACATTCTAATAGCTTCTAAATGTGCAATAGGAGCAAAAGTTTTTTCAAAGTCTATACCTTCAAGTTGTGCATATTTTTTGCATTCAAGTCTTGCTTTATTCCTCGCAACATGACCATCTTCATTCAACTTGTTTCTAAACACCCATTTTGTGCCAATCATGTTCTTGTCTTTGGGCCTTGGGACAAGTTCCCAAGTTTCACTATTTTGTATTTGATCAAGCTCTTCTTCCATGGCTGCCAACCAATGTTTATCTTCAATTGCTGCTTCAAAACTTTTAGGCTCAGTCTTGGACAGCAAAGAGACATCTTCATGTTCAGAATAATCAACAATTCGTCTTGTGGTTCTTGGTCTATTTGTAAAATCTGATCTTTAGGATTATTTATTTGAACAAACTTTGAAGTAGTCTTCAATGGAGCCTTTGATGAAGTATCATTTGATCTTTTGTAGGAGTATTTGTTGGTGTTATTTCTGCTGTCTCATGTTCATCATTTGAAAGTGTTTCTTGATCAATACCTTCCTCTTCATCTTCTTTGCAACTAACTTCATCATCTTGCATCTTGTTTTGAAAGTTAGTATCTTTATGAACCTTCACATTTGCACTCTCAACAATTTTGTGTAATCTCTTGTTAAAACATCTATAAGATTTACTTTAAGAAGAGTATCCTAGGAAATTTCCTTCATCAGCCCTAGGATCAAACTTCCCTTGATTATCTTCATCCCTTTTAATATAACATGGACTACCAAAAATTCTGAAATATTTAACTGAAGTAGGCTTACCTTTCCATAATTCATATGGAGTCTTGTTATGTTTTGCTCTAATCAGCCCATGATTCTGAATGTAAACAGCAGTATGGACAATCTCTCTCCAAAAAGAATCATGCACCTTTGACTCATTCAACATGCTACGAGCCATTTCTTGGACTGATCTGTTTTTTCTTTCAACTACACCATTTTGTTGGGGTGTTCTTGCTGCTGAGTATTGTCTTTTTATCCTATGTTTTTTGCAGAAATCTATGAACTCGTTTGAGATGAACTCTCCACCATTGTCTGAATGGAGACATTTGATTTTTAGACCCTTCTCATGCTCCACTAAGGCTTTGAATGCCTTAAATTTCTCAAGTGCTTCTGATTTTTCCTTCAAAAATGCAAACCAAGTCATTCTTGAAAAATCATCAATTAATAACATAAAATATCTTTTACTTTGTATGCTTTTAGTTCTGGTTGGCCCACATAAATTAGTGTGAATCAGCTCAAGAGGCTTTGAAGTAGAATACTCGTTTGACTTGAAACTCCTTTGAGTTTGCTTTCCCAACTGACATTCTCTACAAATGATGTCTGAAGGTTTTGTAAGCTTTGGCATGTTTCTAATTGCTTCCTTTCTACTGATCTGAACAAGATTATCAAAGTTTAAGTGTCCCATCCTCCTGTGCCATAACCATCGTTCATCTTCCTAACTCAAACAATACTTCTCACTTTTGATGTCATCAAGAATGTAAAGACTGTTAGCAGCCTTACTATCTTTAGCAATATGTCTACCATCCTTACTAATTTCACAACTATCAGAATTGAAAACAAGAATGTGCCCTTGGTCACACATTTGACTCACACTTAGCAAATTATGTTTCAAATCTTCAACATATAAAACATTTTCAACCTTGGTTTTACCATCATCCAAAATAAGAGTGCCTTTACCTAAAATTCTTGCTGATGCATCATCACCAAATCTTACCATTCCACCATTTGTACTTTTGAGAGTGACAAATTTGCTTTTATCTCTTGACATATGTCTAGAACAGCCACTATCAATATATCATTTATCTCTATCATTTTGTGCATTGAAGGCTGTTTGCACAATCATAGACTCAACTGCTTCTTCTTTCTCCTTCTTCCAGACTTTTGTAACGTCTTTTGTTTTGTCCTCCTTTTCTACCTTCTTGCTTTTTTTAGAGAAATCTGCCATATCACTTCTACAAGCTCATTTTGCTAATGTGGTCAATTTTGGTCTTTTGATAGGTTTTAGGGTGTGTGAGTCTTTTGTTGTGCCAATAAGGCCATAATAGACCATCTAATATGTAATTAGGAGTCATTGAGTTCATTTTGTCATGTTTTTGCAAAATTGTCAAAAGTTGTCCTATGCAACATTGTAAAAGTTGCAAAATTGCATTAAGTTGGAATACCAACGGTTAGTAGTTCAAAAGTCAGTTTGAGGTCATATTTTGGTTGAGAACAAGTCTAAAAGGCCTTGAAAAGGCTCAAGGAAGAGTTAGAATGTTGATTTCTTGAAGACCAAGCAATAAAGTCCATATTTTTCATTAAAATTCTGTATATTCTCAGACTTTGCTGTTGCAGGGTTTTGTACGGACCTGTATTGTGAGGAATTGGTTAAGGGTGCTTTGAATTGTATGCACACATGAGTTAAGTGTATTTTGGTCTTTGTGGGGTTTGATTTCATAAAGAAATAAAGATTTTATAGATTGTTTTCTGTAGGAGGTCTGTAATATAGAGATTGAGGGTTTGTGATTGCATAAAATGGACTAATGGCCGATTCCACTGATTGTATCTCTTGTAGCTTGGTGGAATGGGTCCAATATGGTAGGGCTAGATGTTAGAATGGTTTTTGAGAGCAAGGGAGGCCATTTGTGGGTCTGGGTATGATGCCCTAGTTGTCAAATTTATGTGTTTTGAGTGAAAACTGGTGGTTAAAGGTTGGTAAGTGTGGAAAACTCTTTTGGCAACGAATGTTGGAAGTTGATTAAGCATGTGTAGGCCATTTGAAGTATGTTTGATGCATTGATAAGGTGTAGAAAAGCTAGGAAGTGGGATTTTCAATAAACCCCCTTGAAACTTGTCAAAAGTGAGGGTTTTGTGGTTTGAGGTGTTAATGGATGTTTCTCTGAATGCAAATTGTTGATTCAGTGCTTGGACAACTTGGTTGTGATTGTCCAATAAAGTTTTGTGTCTGGAAGGAGGATTAAAGGGTAGATGCTTTGTAAATGTGGCTTAATTGGCCTATTGGGGCAGCGTAGCAACATTGAATTGAGGGTGATGGTCCAAAGTGACCTAAGGTGCTTTTGAGATATGTTTTGGGAGATAAAGGGTGTTTGAAAATATAAATGGTTAGTGGGTTTGAGGTTGGATTTGTGAGATAGGTCCAAGAAAGTGGGTCTGCAGACCTACAAGGTAAACTGTGAGATTGTATGAGGAATCGCCCTTGTTAGGGTTTTGGAGATTAAAGATTTGTTGAAATCAGTTGAAATTGTGTTTGTTGATTGATTGCCTCCTTGCTCTGCATTAGTTGGTATCAGAGCATAGGTTTGATCTTTTGAAGGGAAAGAAGGTGTAAGGAAAAGTGGACAAGATGCCTCATAAGGGTAACAATATGACTAGGAAGATGCAAGAAATAGATGAGAAGAATGAGAGAGAGATTAGGAAGTTGAAGGAACTACAAAATAGGTTGGCAACAAGGCTGGAAAGTGTTGAAACAGGTCAAAAGAGAGGTGTGGTTGTCAGTGATGAAAGTGACTCTGAAGAGGAAGGGGAAGAAGAGTATGAAGATGTGGAAGAATAATTGGATCCTGAAGAGCAAAAGATGTCAAGGCTACTGAAGGCAGTTAAAGGAGATAAACATAAGGTAAAAATTGATTTGCCTATGTATGGAGGTAACCTTAATGATGAAGAATTGCTAGATTGGATTGCAGCATTGGATAACTACTTTGAATGTGAGGATGTACTAGATGAACAAAAGGTGAAGATAGCAAAAACCAAATTGAAGGGGCATGCACTAGTATGGTGGAACTATGAACAAGCTGAAAGGAGAAGGAAAGGTAAGGCAAAAATTGTTTCTTTGAATAGAATGGTGGCCAAATTGAAAGGTAAGTTCTTACCAAGTGATTATGCAATTCAAATGTCTAAGAAGCTTCAAGATTTGAAACAAAAGGAAATAGATGTCAAAACTTATACTAATGAGTTTTATAAGTTGAGCATAAGAGCAGGTCACATGGATGATGATGTAGAAAAGATGGCTAAATATCTCAGTGGGCTAAGGTTCAACATTCAAGATGAGTTGAGTTTGCACAATCCAAGGACAATTGAAGAGTGCTACCAAATGGCAATAAGGGCTGAAGAGAAACTCAAAAGAAGGCAAGACAAACAAATAAGAGGTAGAGGCAGCAATTCAAGAGGAAGAGGCACATTTAACACTCCAAGGCAGTCACAAGAAAGCCAAGAAAACTCAAGCAAGGTGCAAGAACAAGTTGTTGATTATAGAGGTGGATTTAGAGGTGGAAGATCAGGCTTTAGGGGCAGATTTGGTGGACAAGGCAGAGGTTCCAATACATTCACAAGTAGGTGCTATCAATGTAACAAATTTGGACATCAAGCATGGAAGTGTAATGAAGGACAAGTATCTAGTTCTCATGGAGGTGAAAGAAGGAATTAGTTGGTGCACAAAGATGATTGTGAAAGTGTGAATTCTCTTAATCAATTTGCTGCTCCAAAAGTTGGGGAAACTTTGATGGTGAGAAGAACACTCCTCAAACCATTCGAGGAGAAGGAGATGACACAAAGAAGACAATTATTTAGGACCGCCTGCAAATGCAAAGGCAAGGTATGTAAGGTAGTAATAGATTCTATTTCTACTAATAACATGGTGTCAACTGAGATGGTAGATAAATTGAAGTTAGAGAAAATTCCTCATGAAACACCATATAAAGCATCTTGGGTGAATGATAATCAGTCTATCTTGGTGAATGAACAAGCTTTTGTTGAGTTTATCATTGGTGGATATACAGATAAGATACTTTGTGATGTTTTACCAATGGATTGTTGCCATCTACTACTTGGAAGGCCATGGCAGTTTGATAGGCATTCGCTTTATGATGGAAGAGATAACACATCAGATTGAAAAGGATGGTATTACTTTCACACTAACACCATTGTAGGAGGATGATAAAGCAAAGGGTAAGGCAACAAAAGTGATCATGTTTGGCAAGAAGGAGCTTGTGAAGATTGTGGAAGACAAAAACAAAGAGCGTGTAGCCAATGCAAAAGGAAAAGGTGCTGAGACAATAAATTGGAAGGGTGATGCAATATTGAAGGAAAGAGTTGACAAGTTGGTGTCAAAGTTTGAGACAGAGAAGGTCAAGGATGAATTGTTTGTAAGAAAGCAAGATGAGTTAGAGAAGTATGATGAGATTGTGATAGGGACAGTGATTTGTCCATTGAAAGCAAAAGAGGTCCCCTTCATAAAGATCTATGTGTTCTTCATTTTCGGCGTGGTCTTCTTCTTTAGCCATGAAGAGAATTTTTTCTGTAGAAGATTCTTCTTCATTATCATCTGATGAACAACTTTCATCCTTGGAATAGAGGCTCTTCTTGTACTTTTGAAACTTCTTCGCTTTTCCTCTATACTTCTTGTTGTTGAACTTGGGCTTCCTTTCATTGTTGCTGTCCTCATTCTTTGCATATGGACATTTGGCTGCAAAGCGTCCTACCTTACCACAGTTGAAGCATTTGAAAGGCAACTTGCCTTTGTATTTTCTTGAACCGTTCTTCAACTTCCTTATGAAGTGAGCTTTTGCAGTGTCTGAATCTTCATCTGAACTGTCACTAGATGCAAGCTCCTTGTCTTTTCCCTTTTTCGAAACTTTCAAGGTTGCCTCATTTTTGGTTGAATGATCACAAATTGTTCTCATCTCATAAGCTGTGAGAATACCATGTAGCTCATCTACTGCCAACTTATCAAGTGCATTCATCTCCTCAATAGCTGAAACCTTTGCATCAAACGCAAAGGAAGAGATTTCAATATCTTATGAACAATGGTGGACTCATCAATCTTTTCTCTTAGGCCTTTGATTGTGTTGACAATTTCATCTACACGTAGTAGATATGCGACAACATTCTCTTCTTGCATCTTAGGACTCTTAAAATGTCTTCTATATGTTTGAAGGTTTGCCTTCTTGACTTTATCTTCTCCTTCATATGATTTTTGAAGTTTGTCATGAATTTCATGAGCTGTATCACAATACATAACCTTAACAAATTCTGATTTTGCCAAACCACAAAGAATGGCATTCATAGCTTTAGCATTATTTTCAAAAACTCTTTTTCTAGTTGCATACATAGCAAGAGTTGTAAGAATTGTATATCCATTTGCCACTGTTTGCTATATATCAAATCGAAGTGACACCAAATAGGTACACATTCGTATGCCCCAAAAGGTGTTGTAGAACCATCAAACAAAGGAGCTTTGCTAGTAGAACGACCTTCATTTTAACCCATGTGTGCTAACAGGATCTACCTCCAAGCGATTAAGCTCTCAATTTGAAGGAATCCCGCTTTGATACCAATTGATGAGCACACAAAAAATACTAAGGGGCGGGGAGAGGAAGGGCGGGAGGGTGAATCAAGATTTTAAAACCATAGTACCGACTCGCCGGAAGCGCTTCTGGCGCCGAAGCCTTGGAAGCGCTCCCTCAGCGACGTGGACTCAGGCCGGACGGGAAAGCGCCGGACGCGGCGAGTCCCGTGACTAGCTGCGGCAGCAGCGGCCAAAAAGGCCAAAAAACAATAAAAACTCTAAATTTTTTTAAACTGTTTTTTTAATTATATCTTCTATTTCGCCCTAAAAGGGCACTCATTTCATTCATTTGGCAAAATAGGAGAAGAAGAGAGAGTTGTGAAGAAAAATAGGAGGAGAAGAGAGGGCAACCAGCAACTTGTTGAAGAAAAATCCAAGAGCATATATCATTTGGGGAGCTTCATACCAGCAAGGAGGTGCATTGAAAGCTCATTACCAGTGATTTGGAGGAGTTTCTATTGCATTCCAAGCTAAATCTAAGAGGTAAGTTCGATTTTAATTGAGTTTTTTTGTGTTTTTTTAACAAATATTTCATTGTAATTTGTAAAATTCACTATTCTTTTGAGTTTGCA
Organism: Sequoia sempervirens; assembly: GCA_007258455.2. NCBI lineage: Eukaryota > Viridiplantae > Streptophyta > Pinopsida > Cupressales > Cupressaceae > Sequoia > Sequoia sempervirens. The sequence continues at coordinate 16,650 of VDFB02269332.1, read as the reverse complement.
TATTTTTTTTACAAACCCTACTTGCAACTTAAATAATTTTAGAAACCCTATTTTGTGCAGCCACATTCATTTGCAAATCATACCATATTATTATTTTCACAATGTCTCATACCCCAGTCAGAAAAGACCCTGCTTGGAAACATGCTGAAATCTTTCCCGGAATGAAAAAAGGAGATGCCAAATGTTTCTATTGCAAAACAATATATCATGGAGGCATAAATCGATTAAAATATCATCTTGCACGCATACCCGCCCATGATGCAGTGGGTTGCTCTGTAGCACCTCCTGAGGTTGTTCGTGAAGTACAGGTGCAATTAGAAACTTTTGAAATGCAAAAAGAATTGAAAAAGAAACAGAAGCAGGAGTTGTTGAGTGTTCGAGTTGGACAGGGACTTGGTGCTGTTGGAGATGCTTCTTCCATGCCTCCATACCGTCTTAGTGCTAGTGCTTCTGGTAGTGCTTCTGTTTCTGCATCAGCAATGCCTATGCGTACTCCTAGTGCTGGTGGCGCTGCTACTGCTAGTGGTAGTGGCAGTGTTAGCATTGGCCCTAGAGTTCGTAAATCTAGGGTGGACTCATATTTTGTACCACGCACTACCCCTGGTTCCCAACCGTCGCTTGAGAGCATGGGTTGGAACAAGGACGCACATGATGCAGCCAAAAAGGCAATTGCAGACTTTTGGTACTACTGCACCATTCCCTTCCATGTAGCCAGGTAATTTTTTTTCGTTTAATTGTTTTAAAATTTATATTTAAATTTTAGAATCTAGATGTATCTCATTATCTCATTATCGAATTCAAATTTTACAATACTTATGTAACTTATCAATTTATGTATGACATGTTATAGGTCACCTTTCTGGCAAAACATGGTTGATGCGATAACTATATGTGGGGCGGGGTTCAAAGCCCCTAGTGAAGATGAATTAAAGGGCCCACTTTTGACTCAAAAGGTGGCAGATGTGAAAGCACAATTACAGGAGCAACGCAAGCAGTGGAGCATGATTGGTTGCACCATCATGACTGATGGTTGGACTGATAGGAGAAATAGGACGTTGCTTAATTTCCTAGTTTCCTCCGGAGGTAATTGTTCTTCCTTCAATGCATTGGAATTTGAATTTTATTTAGTGAATCACATAATTTAATATGGCTGATTTATGTTTTTTAATTTATTGAATAATTGGTTTTGTTTTTTTTTTCAGGTGACACCGTCTTCATTAAGTCCATTGATGCTTCTGGCCAATTCAAAAATGCCACATACCTATGTGAGGCCATAGAGGACGTGATAGCTGATGTGGGGGAAGAAAATGTAGTGCAAGTGGTGACAGACAATGCAGCAAATTATGTTGCTGCTGGTAAATTATTGATGGAGAGGCACCCTACTATTTTTTGGACTCCATGTGCCGCCCATTGCATTGACCTCATGTTGGAGGATCTTGGGAAGCTCCCATGGATCAAAACATGTGTGGAAGCAGCAAAAAACGTTTGCAAATTTGTATACAACCACACATGGGTGCTTAACCTTATGAGGCAATACACAGGGTTGAGGGAGTTGTCTCGTCCTGGCATCACCAGGTTTGCAACAAATTTTATCACGATGCAATCCTTGATTCGGTCAAGGGCAGCTTTGAGGCGCATGTTTACTAGTGAGGAGTGGTCTTCCTCATCCTTCTCTACAAGCACTGCAGGGATTGCTGTGGCTGATTGCATTTTTGATGAGCAAGGTTTTTGGACACCAATGGATGAGATTGTGAAGGTAAAATTTAATTCTTTATTATGTTCTAATTTTTAATCATATCTTACTTTTATTTGTTTATTTTCATTCACACTTATTTGTGCAACATGTTTGCACTTTGCAGTTTATTGAGCCCTTGCTAGTTCTCCTACGAGTTGCAGATGGGGAGAAGCCCGCAATGGGCTACATATATGAGGGCATGGATAGGGCCAAAGAGGCCATTAGATCAGTTTATGGTGGAGTTGAGGAGAAGTATCGTCCCATTTGGGATATCATTGATAGGAGATGGCAAAACCAACTTCATAGGCCCATCCATGCAGCCGCATGTTTCCTGAATCCGGCCTTCCAATTCCACCGCGATCTCCGTACAGATAGAGAAATTCTTAGTGGGCTCTACACGACATTGGAGCGGATGTTGCCTGCTGTTACTACACAGGTGGTGCAGGAGATAGATGCCTTCACTAAGGCACATGGAGACTTCTTTGCACGTCAAATGTGCAAAGATAATAGGACAACATTACTACCAGGTAAAAATATATTTAAGGGCATAATTTTCATCTCTTTATATTATAATTTATTATTAAATGTTGAACTTGAACTTGAAACTTGAAATGAGATTGATTTTGTTTCTTTTTCTCATCTCAGATAGCTGGTGGAATATGTTTGGTTCTGATACACCGAACCTGCAAAATATTGCCATTCGTATATTGAGCCAGCCATGCAGTTCATCTGGTTGTGAGCGCAATTGGAGTATGTTTGAGCACATACACTCCAAGAAGCGCAATAGATTGACAGTGGAGAGGATGAACGACTTGGTATATGTTCATTACAATCTTCGGCTCAGATACAGGAAGCTTTTTGACCATGACAAAACCCCGATCAATCTAGACGAGGTTGATCCACAGTCTGAGTGGACCACTGAGGCTACAGATGCAGTCTTTAGTGATGAGGACCTTGATTGGGTGGACCAGGCAGAGAGAGAGGCCGAGGTTGTAGCCATGGCTGAGGAGGAGGCTAGAGCACGAGGAGACATAGCTACTGGTGGTGAGAGTGGTATGGGGACTCAGACACAGGCAGAGACTATGGCTGCAGCTGCAACATCATCCAGGCCCTTTAGACGCCTTCGTAGGAAGGATGCAGAGTCATAGAACATTTTGATTTGATGTCATATTTCATATTTCATATTTGTATGGAACATTTGATGTCATGGATTTCATATTCCATGAGTTTTGTATACATTTGACTAATTTTATATATCTAAGTATGTTATTTCCTTCAGCAACGCAACTACAATGTGTACCTTATACTTATGTAATCGTTGTATACTTATGCATGTGATCAAATTTGCTTTTATTTGTGTTGTATTCAATAAAGGGTGCTTGAAACAAGTTTTAAATCCTTAAAAATCTCTAAATTTCTAGGGTTTTTCAACTTTTTTTAATTTTGCCGCGTCTGCGCCGCGTCCGCGTCCGGAGTCGCCGAGTCCCGCGCCGAGTCGCCCTCGCCGAGTCTGAGCCGCGTCCGCGTCTCGTTACTATGTTTTAAACTTTTAAAACTTAAAACCATAAGAATCAACAATAAGAACAGTAAGAGCAAACATCAACAAGAAGAACACCAATTTCACGTGTAAAACCCTTTTGGGTAAAAAACATGACAAATCAATAGCTTTTATTAACAACAAATGGGCACCAACCCAGGGGACTATTATGAAGCAAGATGGTAATTTTTTTTTTTTTTTATCTTATTTACAAGAAGCATGAATGCTTCATATAGATTTTACAAATGTACAAAATCAACAAGTTTCTAAAAAGAAATTGAAGACGATTGAAGAAACGATCTTATCTAGAAGATTACAATATAGTACAACATATTGAGTATTAATTAATTAATTGCTAAGTATTATTTTAATACCCTCCCTTAATGCTCAATTTGTCAACTACACCAAGATGCCCCTTGAATTTTACAAACTTATTTGGACTGAGTGACTTGGTGAGAATATCTGCTCTTTGATCCTCTATTGGAACATTGAACAACTGAATTGATCCGTCTTCGACAAGATTTCGAAGGAAGTGACAATGAGTTTCCACATGCTTCGTTCTTTCATGGAAGATTGGATTTTTGGCAAGTTTGAGAACTCCCTGATTATCACAAAACAAGGGAGTCGGACTTGTTTGAGATATTTGCATATCTGCAAGCATCCGACAAAGCTAAATTGCCTCACAAGCTGCCTTAACTGCTCCTCGATACTCTGCTTCTGTAAAGGAAAGAGCCATTGTCTGCTGCTTTTTACTAGTCTAAGTGACTGTACCAAATCCCAAACTGAAAACATACCTAGATGTTGATTTTCTATCATCAACTGAACCTACCCAATCTGAGTCTGTGTAACCAATGAGTCTAGGATTGTGACCCCTAGTGTAAAGAAGTCCATAATCAAAAGTGCCCTTCACATAATGCAACACATGCTTCGTTGCTACCCTATGATCAGCCTTGGGGGCTGTCATGAAGCATGAAATGTAGCTCACTGCAAAATTGAGATCAGGTCTAGTGGTAGTGAGATAGATGAGGCTGCCCACTAGTTGCTTGAACAAGGATTCATCCACTACAGGAGAATCTGCTTTAGCTGACAACTTCTGCCCTTTTTCCATAGGTGTGGAAGCAGGTTTGCAATCTTGCATTGGGAACTTATCCAGTAGACTTCAAGCATATTTGGACTGGGAGATGAATATATTGCTCTCTATCTACCAAACCTCAACACCTAAACAATAATGTAGGAGGCCCAAGTCTGTCATGTCAAAAGTTGTGCACAAATCCTGTTTGATCTCAGCGATCAAATGTGCCGAACTGCCAGTAATGATCAAGTCATCCACATAGACAACAACAATCAGGATCTCATTACCAGTGTTTTTGACATACAAATTAGAATCAGATGGACTTCTCTGAAAGCCATGATGTGTGAGGTACTTGTCAAGCTTGATGTACCAACCCCGAGGAGCTTGTTTCAAGCCATAGAGTGCTTTCACTAGTTTGCACTCCTGGTGTTCTTTACCGACAACCTTGAACCCTGGAGGTTGCGTCATATAGACTTCTTCCTTCAACTCACCGTTGAGGAAAGCACTCTTAATGTCCATTTGATGGAATTTCCAACCAAACTAGGCTGCTAGGGCAAGGACGAGCTGAATGGTACTCATCTTGGCTATAGGAGCAAAGGTCTCCTCATAGTCAATGCCTTTCTTCTGTGAGAATCCACTAGCAACAAGATGAGCTTTGTACTTGTCAAGAGTTCCGTCAGCTTTGTATTTAACCTTATACACCCATTTGCAGCTAATGGGCTTCTTCCTTGGAGGAAGATCAAAAAGGACCCAAGTGTGATTTTTCTGAAGACTGTGATATTCAGCCTCCATAGCCTGTTCCCACTCGAGAATTCCTTTAGCCTCTAAATATGTCTGAAGCTCATAAACACTATGAATGTTGGCCATAAGAGCAAAATTAACTATATGTTGCTGTTTGCTCTTGTTTCTGGACAATCTACCCTCAATGAGCTCATCATCATGAAGATCACTAATGGTCTTAGCCCACCATTTAGGCCAAAGAGTAGAAGTGCCAACATTAGATACAATAGGAGGAGGTGGAATTCGTATTGGATCTAGAATAGGTTCATTAGGTGGAAGATCAATATCATTCGGAGGAAAATTGGGTTGAGCATCATCAAAAACAAAATCTTCATCATCCCTCCCATTAGGTAGACCTAATGAAAGATGGACACCCAAATTAGAAGCCTTTAAAGGCTGATCCTTAGAATGTTGCACAAACGAGGAAAGGGGAAAGGGTCCTTGTTCTTCATCAAAGACAACATCTCGACTGAAGATGAGACGATCAGTGTTTACATCAATCAATCGGCAAGCCTTATGGTTGTCACTGTACCCTGTGAACATAAGCTTTTGACTCCTGGAATCCAACTTGGAGTGCTTGGCATCTGGAATCCATACATATGCTAAAGAGCCAAAGATTGTTAGATGACTGATCCTAGGTTTGCGACTAGTCCAAGCTTCCTCAGGAGTCTTCCCCTTAACAACTTGTGTACGAGACCAATTAAGGAGATAGATGGCAGTGTAGACTGCTTCTGCCCAATATTTATTAGGAACACTCTTGTTGTGTAACATGGAGTGAGCCATCTTAGTGATTGTACGATTACGCCGCTCTACAACACCATTTTGCTGAGGAGTGTAGGGTGTGGTTAACTGGCATTTAATGTTGTGTATATCATAGAAGTTGGAGAAATCAGTGGAACAAAATTCCCCCCCATTATTTGACCGAAGAGTGATTATGGAACAACCAAACTCTTTTTCTACTAAGGCTTTAGACTTTTGAAATACATCAATGTGAACCAACTGTAGTACCTTGGAGGCTCACCATGAGTCACCATCCGGGAATGGTGTCTTGTGCTGCTTCCCAGCCTGACAAGCTCCACAAACGCCATGATGCTGAGTCTGGATCTCAGGTAAACTGGCTACAAGTCCCTCTCGAGCTAGCTGAGAGAGATAGTGCACATTTAAGTGCCCATATCGTTGATGTCAAAGACTAGTAATGGAAAAATTTCTAGCTGCCATGGCTAACTCCGGAGAATCACTTGTATCCACAAATTTGTATAGACCATGATCCTCAATACCAACAACCATAGTGGTGCGAGTCTCTCGATCAACAATTGAACATTTGTGTGCACTGAATACCACATCCAATTGAGGAGAATGCTGCATTATCTAACTAATAGAGAGAAGGCTCAGTTCGATGCCAGGAACATAGTATACATTGACGAATATGAGATTACTCTCACCAGATTGAATCTGCACTGTGCCCTTATTGACAATGGTATACTCTTCACCTCCTCCAAAAATAACTAAGTCATTGAAGGGAGAAAAGTCTGTGTACCAATCATGCCGATGGGTGAAGTGTCGTGAAGCACCTGAATCAATGTACTAGGCAGAAGACTTCACATGATTTGTAGGTCTTTTAGCCATAAAGGTGTAAAAGGTAGTTTCCTTCTGCTTAGTGTGCTTGGCAACATTTGCTTTCTGCTGAGACCCTCCTTGCTTCTTCAGTTTAGAAGGAAAACACTGACGACAATCCTTCTTCATATGACCATATTTGTGGCAGTAATTACATTGAATGTTCTTTTTCTTAGGGCTGCCTTGAGGTTGACCCAAGCCTTTTTGTCGCAAAGGCTAACTTTTCCCTTTATTCTTAGCCTCAAACTTGGTTGCAAAAGCTTGCTCTGTAGAGGACGAAGAAGCATTGCTACCAAATTGTTGTTTCCAACGTTCCTGCTGGAAAAGTATGGTACGAAGCTTGGGAAACTTCAAATCAACATTAGTCGATGTAATGTTGAGAGTTTCAACAAAGTGTTCATAAGACTTTGGTAGACTTTTCAAAGTGATGACTACTATTTCTTCTTCCTCCATCTTTTGACCAAAGGCCTCCAACTGATCACAAATGTCTTGAATCTTTGTCAGATGCTCGTGTAAGAACATTCTCTCATCCATCATGATAGAGAATAGTTGGCTCTTTAAAAAGAACGCAGGACTCTTGTCAGAGGTCTCATGCAAGGTTTTCAAATGCTCCCAAATCTCAGCAACTGATTTGTCAGGTGGAACCTGTGGAAGCTGATCATTGGTAACTTAAAGCTTAATGAGCATCATCGCTTCACGATTTTGCTCTTTAAACTTTTCTTGGTTTTTACTCGCTGTTGTGGGATAGTAATAGTGCCTAGAACAATCTGATCAAGGCAGTGATATTCGAAGATAGTCATCATTTGTTGCATCCAAGTGTTGTAATTTCTGCCATGAATCGTTGACTGCCTTCCAACATAATTTTGGTCAAACTCGCCGTTTTGCATGCTTTTCGAGGCATGAAAAACAAGACAAACATAAGAGACAATAAAATTGATTGCACGGAAGCCAAGACGAATTCCAATGTATTGAAAGTTGAGGCAGTTTCAAGCACAAATTTCGAGAGAAAACCTGCTTGCACAAATCCCAATGCATGGATTATGAGGCACCTAGAAAATTTTGATTACAACCCAAAAATCTCCACAAAAAACCAACAAAAAACTTGTGATTAGAGAAATTTTTCGGCTTGAAACCCTAGCTGCCAAGAAAAAAATGGTTTCAGATAGGCTCGCCCAGAAAATGAGAAAACCCCTCTCAGAAAACAAAATGCAAGTTGAGGAATGCATTGCAGAAAACGCCAAAAGAGGGGTTAACAATGTGCCAAAAGATGAGGAATCGTGGCCAAAATGCAGGGTAAAAAAATGGAGGTAGCACGCCTAGAACGCAGTCATAAATCATGTTTAACAAAGCCATGAGCAGATTCCCAGGTTGCGTGGGAGAGATAGGACCATAAAATTGAGAAACGTGGGTTGAGAAGAAGAAACCCAGGTTGTGAATGAAGAAGAAACAAAAAAATGTGTGTAGACACCACCAAAATAGAGGTCGTGAAACCCTTCAAGCCCAAGAAACTTGAGTTATAGATGGCGTGGGAAGACAAAAGGCAATTTTTCTAGAGGTTGCAAATTTGGACTTGAGCAGGCAAAGAACACTTGATCAGACAGGTGCCTAGAAAGAATAACCACGTGTGAAAAATGAAGTTTTCACCATAGACGCGATTTTCTTTATAAAATCGAGACTCAGAAAAAAATTAAATTTTTCCTGCTCAACTTCACCCACACTAATACCATATTACGAAGCAAGATGGTAAATATGTTTTTATGTTATTTACAAGAAGCATGAATGCTTCATATAGATTTTACAAATGTACAAAATCAGCAAGTTTCTAAAAAGAAATTGAAGAAGATCGAAGAAATGATCTTATCTGAAAGATTACAATATAATACAACGTATTGAGCATTAATTAATTAATTACTAAATATTATTTTAATAGAGACTACAATCTCCAAATTACAAAAGTGAGCACCAACTCACTGGAATCACCAACTTCCTTGAAGCACCAATTTCGTACAGCTGAAGCACCAACTTCAGTAAGAGTGCCAACTCTTTAAGCATTTTTCACAACACATCACTGCATACTTGACTTCAAAACTATTAGAATAATATCTTTCTAGTTACGTCGTAATGGTCATCTCATTGCTTTTTCTAACTTCATCCTTAGTTAACGATTGTTTCTTTTAGAAACATCGTATTTTGTAATTTATTTAAGGAACATTCGTTCCTCCTGATTAATGCACAACAACATCGATTCTGTAATATGGTATCAGAGCCAATTTGCTCAAAATTGAATTTTTAATTCGAAAAAATCTTTGTAAGATTTTTTTAGTTTCTGAATTAAAAATTTAATAAAAATCTTGTGTGAATTTTTTCGAAGATTTTCTGAGGGCAGAATTTCGAAATTTTTTTTCGAAATTTTCTTGTGGCTTCTGTGTTTGAAGATTTTGGCATCTCTTCTTCTGAAAATCGAGGGTCTCTTTCTGGTGGAAATCACGTGGGATTTCTGTGCATTCTTTTCGTGACTTAAAATTCGCGTGTTTTTTATTTCTGGGCGCCGACGGGATTTTCTTGAAGATTCGCGTGTTTGCAGGCCGATCCTGGGTGCGTCCTTTGTTTCCTTCTGTGGACGCGTCTCATTGAAGAGGATTTTTTTTTGGTGTCTATGCTTATGCGCATTCTTCCTGGCCGCGTTTTGAAGACTGGTTTTTTGGCCGTTCTTTTTCAGACGCGATTTTAAATCTCTAAATCAATGTTTTCTGGCCGCGTTTCTTCGTCTTTTGGGGCGTTTTTGTCTGATTCGTGGTCGCCCAGACATCTGCAATTTTTTTTTGCCACGAGTTTGTGCAGATTTCAAGCCGTTTTTTGCATTTTTTCAGAATTTTTCAAAGTCGTTTTGCAGTGTTTTTCTGAAAACGCGACCTGCGGCTAGGGTTTTGCGAAAATCTCGTGTTTCAAGTCAGAAATTTTTTTTGATCACAGATTCTTGGTGGGTTTTTCGAGAGCTCAACTGGGTTGGTCTCCGAATTTTCTGGGTGCTTCGTTTTCCGTGCCTCGGTTTTTGTGCAGCTTTGTTCTGGCGGCTAGGGTTTCAAACCCTTTGTTTTTGAAGCCGACAATCGATGTTTTGGGTTTTTAAATATTTTTTTGTCCCGTAAAAGAAAAAAAAAAATCTGTCTTCTGGGTTCCGGGAGGGTTTATAATTTTGTCCTAAAAAATTAAGAGTTTTTCTCTTGTATACCTTTGTTAGGGTTTCTGTCATTCGGGAGGGCTCTTTGGTTTTTACCGTTTTTCCTGAAAAAAACGATGATTTGTAATCTTGGGTTTGGCGATTTTTTCCTCAAAAATCGTGGTTTGGTGCAGTCAGTTTTTTTGTCGCAGTTGGGGCGAACATCTGCACATCTGGCTTCTTGCAGTATGTTCTGGGGCGTCATGTCCATCTGCAGAAGATTTGAGGGTTTGCCGATTTTTCCTCAAAATTGTAGCAGCTGTTCTCAGTACGTCTCTGGTTACAGGGAGGGACAGTTCTCCAACTTCAGGTTGGACGGTTGGTGTTGTTATTTCCAGAAGTTCTGTAGTTTTTGGGAGGGTTGGTGGCAAACTCATCTCAAGTGGCAGAGTCAGTGGCAAGCTTTTGTCTTTTGTTGCAGCAACGTTCTGAGAAGAAGGGGGTACCCTTCTCTGTTCTCTCTGGGTAGTTAGAATGATGACCATTAAGGGAGGGTATTAGAATAATATCTTTCCAGTTACGTCGTAATGGTCATCTCATTGCTTTTTCTAACTTCATCCTTAGTTAACGATTGTTTCTTTTAGAAACATCGTATTTTGTAATTTATTTAAGGAACATTCGTTCCTCCTGATTAATGCACAACAACATCGATTCTGTAATAAAAACACTGATCAAACTCTGAAATTTCTTTGTTCAGAAACACAACTTTTTCTAGATCAGAACCTCAAACCTTCCTCTTTTCAAACTTCATAACTTGCTGATAAAACTGAGCTAGTCTACTCACATTAGCATATCTTCACATAACCAATCCAAGTGAGAATGCAATGTCCTCATATCTCACATCTACTCCACACTTCAACTTTACGTTCACATTTGGTTCTTCAAATCACAAACAGTCCATAAATTTTGACATTGCCACCTACACAACCTGAATAATGTTTTCAAATATCAAAACTGAGTAAGACTTTTTAGAACCAAATTTGAAAAATAGCAGAATCAAATCTCAAAGACACATATATAGCCCAAACAATGTCATCGACCCAAAAAGAAAAGTCATGACTAAAGATTAACAATCCACATAGTCACTCGATATCAGAAGGTGCGATGCTTTAATGCCCACATCCTTGCTCAAAATCGACTTATTTTTTGAGCATCAGCAAGATGGTCTGCTATATCCACGTCTTCCACAAAAAATATAAATCAACTACAGCCGCCCTACTCCACACGACTTCATTAATCTTCAGAAATATGCCTTATTGGAAGGGATGAATGCCAGGCGTATGAAACCTATTTTCTGAGCATCAACCTAAGGCATTGTCTTCAATATCTTTTGAAAATTATGACGATATCACACAATACTTCTTTAAAATTGCATTATATTCCAAAATTGAAGAATCGCATCACACATCAAATCGAAATGCAAAACCAGAGGCATTGAAAGACCAAGTCTGTCCCTAGAAAAACGTCTTCATAACTCTTCAATTGTTTTAATTGCACATACACAGCACGAGTGAACTCAAACTGCTCCTGTTCACATAGCCTTTGCCAAGAATGATGGCGATTGATTACTAGAGTGATCACGTCCTCCATGCAAAAAATAATTATTGCCGCCCCATATGAAACTGATGCTAAAGAGGGAGCCGTTGGCCATATTTTAAATGAACACGGTGATATTTATTTTTCAAGAGATGTTTCTGAATTGGCACGATATTAAACCCGGTCATACTGAAGCCGTCACCATCATGCCCTGTAGCCATCACCATGCAAGACATTTCCATAAATTATTGGCCACCCTCTACAATCTGTCGCTTGAATAGACTTAAATTATCCCTGCGCAGCAATTACAAGGAATCATGCCACTTCAGAAAAGCTGACCTGTTGACATTTCGATTTTGACATGGCACTGACTTTCAACACCGACAATGCATAACACCTGACCTGGCAAATCTGCCATGGAGGACTTCAGAAACAATGAAATGAATTCCAAACTTCCTTAAAGAACATTATCCGAAATTCTTCAAACAAAAGCTTTATCAAATACAAAGGTAAGCCATTGCTATATTGAGCTAAATCTGAGAAGCATGAACAACGCCAATGTAGGAAACGTGATCAGACAACCTCTGGAAAATATGCAACAATGACAAAATATATACCAGTCCTTTGACATCAATGACAAAATATGCAACACGTTTATCCTATGAATTGTTTGATGCATTGAGAATTTTAGATGACTAGTTTTCTTATTGATAAGGTTGTATATCTCTGGCTAGCGGTACTCGTTATTGTTCTATATGAATTTATTAGATTTATTCCACTAATGGTATGAAACTCTGTTTGCAGTTTGATGCTGCTGAGGTGAGAGAGGAGATGGAACTTATAGAGCAGAGGTTTGCCACTTAACATTCAACATCCTTTACGTATTTGTTCTTGCTTCATCCTTTCATGGTGATGTTCGTAACTTGAATGTGTTATTCTTGTGTTGCCTTAAAAGGAGATAAAATTTGAATCTTGATTTTGCAGGGCATATGTGGAACGTGTACAAATGTTGAAAAAGAAGCAGCAGGAACTATCCATGTCGAGAGCCTCCACACAAGTGAAATCTCCCTCATATATGGGGGCAGAAAGTAGTGATGTTTCTTCGAGTGATGAAGAAAATGAAGACAACTATTTGATTGATTGGAGAGCTAAGCGCTTCTAGAACATTAATCAAAATTGAAAAGTTAAATTTGTTGGTGGTAGATGCTTGTAACTTGATGCATATATAGAAATACATGATTGTTATTATTTTTTTTGTTCAAATAATTTATCCATACTTTTATTTATTAGATTCAATATTTTAATTTTATAAAGGATTAATTAATGCAGTTGTAATGGATATCCTGTTGCCATTGTTCTTGTCCTCATTCTCATTTCTGCCATCATTCCTGTCTGCTTTTTGTTGTTTGCTGTTGGATTATGGGGACAATTCTCTCTCTACGGTATTGAAGATATCCCTGCAATTTTAATTAATGAGGACCATTAGAAACCAGTTTATGGAACCTCTACTTAACTGGAGTATTTCTGTGTTCCACTTTCATCCAGTCCGCTAATCAAGCATAGTTCAGACATGAAATAATTTTTGAATTGCTTGAGCTATTGTTAGCCTAAAATAGGTTACTCTTTTTGTAATGACCCTTACTCCGAGACAATTAGTTTCTGATTTTATTGCTATTGGATTGACAATGCAAGCATTTGTCATCCAATATGATAAGACTGAGTTTCAGCTTGTTCCAGATTTGAAGTGAAAATATAAGCATTTGATTTTGACAGAAAGAAAAGATTTATCTTGTATATGCAAAGTAAATAATCAAATGTCTGAACTCAATGCCCATAGCAACTTCAGTTTCAATATCATTAGTTCAAACACATTGCACATCTATGTGTGTTCAATGTGTGATCTTTGCAGCTTTTACACTCAGGATGTACAGGAATATTTGCATGTGATATCATTAAAGCTGACCTGGTAACACTTCAGACATGACCTTGCAATTAAACATGACTTCTTTGGAATGACAGGTACAGGTATTAGAAATCATAAATAGTTCCAAATGATATTCGCATCTATAATATTGGCCTGTGGCAGATAACAATTGGCAACCTTGTTAATATTAATATGGTGCACATGTAATGAAACTGGAAACTCACGAGCCCTACTGATGGCTCTCCTTAATCATTTGATTCCTTCAAACAATATTGTTTGTCTTCACTTGTCGGCATATTCTATTGTTGGAATGTTGGTGGCTTAATACCTTCAACCGATGGAAGAAATCATAATGCTGAGACCAATCTCACGGCTAACACAGACCTTGGTCTTATATACACCGCGATTGGTGACTGGAAACAATTGGATGACTCCGTTCACAATTTCCTTTGCCGTTAACATATGCATCTGCCATTTGACGCCTCCTTGGCCCAATTTCCCTTTATCAAGTGACTGAACAATTCCTTTGTAGATGACTCTGCCGCTTATACACACCTCTGCCGTGACTCATATAATGCCATCTTTGGATGATGCCATCGATGTTCCAGCGCTCTCTATTCAACATACATCAACAAGTGATGCCGACAGTATTGGATACGGATATGCCCAACTTCGAGTCTCAAACTGCCTCCAGCGCGAATATTTCATCGGTAATATAGACACCAGCAATATGCATAATTCCGACCACCATATCAACGAGAATATCAAACATCAAACCTCACGATGGCAATAGCGGTAACAATGCTCTTGTAATCCGTCCCAGATACAGAATGAATCTGCTCACAGATAGACAATACCACACTGAAAATTGCAGAGATGAATAAAATCGGTTGCAACAATAAGCCCGACCACACAAGCCACTTCAGGATTTTTGTCCTTACATGACTAGGAACTCCTGAGAGGTATCATACTCAGTTTCCCTGCTACCAAAATCCAAACTTCAATCAATCTTCCCGTGGTAAACTTCAATCCACTCGATGATTAATACTTATTTTGCCAACTTTCACTTTGGGAAACTGAATAAATAAAATCTTTATTCATAATATAACATTTATCAATATAATTAATTAATTAAATAATTAATAAGCCTTAAAGAGCAAAATAAAGACTTATTTAAATATTTAATTAATTATTTTTCAAAGTCTCTTTGGTTTAAAAAATGGGGACATCACAGTCTTCCCTTCTTGGAGATTGCTTGCCCCAAGCAATCGCAACAACCCTAGCAATCCCTGGATCCCAAACCAATCTCAGAAACATTGCTCTGCCAATATGCTATGCTACTCTGATATCAGTCACCCTTTCAAGATGCAACAACCTGTGAAGCACTCCTTCCATTAAACAAATTCCTGGATGCCACACTGGAATGATCCTGTCATGGCGCAACGACTTGTGAAGCACTTCACCCATCAAACAAATTCTTGGATCCACATCAATCTAGAACCCATACTACAAGTGGGAAGAGAGATGTATCTCACCATGGGATCATCATTCACTCTTTGATATCCTGAAAACTCTAAACTCATCAATGAAGGACATCAACCCATCAATAATGAATGCACAAGAAATTCACGCACATCGCACCTTAGTTCACACAACTGAAGCTCAGCGTTCACAATTATCCTCTGCATTTTAGAGGGGCAGCCCCCTTGTATGATGTAGTTTGAGGCAAGTAGCAACTCAAAGGTTTACTACTTCTAGGATTACAAATACTTGTATATAATACCTCAAGCTTTTCAGTTTCAGAATGGTAATCAACTCACAGATTAATATACTATTCTGAAACCAACTAAATCCCAGGTAAATTTAAAATATAATCTAAGCATGAGAAATTAATGCTGAAATTAGTCATCACACACACATGAATAATAACTCCTGAATCACTGGCAGCACATAGACTCCCAAAATAGATCCTTTATTTTCAGAAAAATTCATAAATTTACAAGTTCACAGGCTTGCAAATTCTTGTGCCAGAACAGTACCCCCTCTGTGTCCACAACTCTCTGTTTTTATATCTACCCAGAAAGATGCCTCCTTTCCCCTCTTTGTAAACTTTTTCTTTCGTGACCATTCACATCCCTTTTATCCTTGTTTCTAGTCTCACGAAAATATTTTAAGAGAATCATATACAAAACTTAAGATGAGCATATTATTCCCTTTTGTGACTCCTCACGTTCCCTTTGGATTTCTTAGTTTCTTGTTTTCTTGTAGTACTTGTATGGTTTATATATTTGTCTTTAACGAGAACATTTAGCTGCAAGCTCTAAAAGTCTATAAAATCAAGCTCCCTCGAAACAGTCTGCTGAAGAAGCTCATTAATAGCAGCTACATGGTTGCTAAGTTTTATTTGATGCAATTCTCTTTGCTTCTGAAAGTTTCAGTTGAAAAACATTAAGAGTGAAGCATGGAGTACACTCAGAGCAGTTGATTAAGAAGACCATCAATACAGTCCAATCAGTTAAACATTTTTTTTTTGAATCTATTAACTCCTTTAAACTTCAATCTACCATGGCCATCCATGCATGGTGGATTGCAAATCCACAAGGCAAAAGATCCCTCAGATTACTTATTTTCACTCTATCATTCTGTGCTTGATGAGTTTCTTGACTGGCACAATCTTCTTTGCGATGCTATGTAGGAGTATCATTGGTAAGAGCTATATCCTGCATGGCTCGGGCTGTTGTTTTTTTAATGGATAAAGATCAAAACCTGATATTTTCCATAAGTTGCCATCATCTTTCCATAACACACATCATTCATCAGCTGAAATCTCTGGAGTGATTTTGTAACCGTGATACCAATATATTGCTGAGTGAAGGGACAGCATCTGCAACTATTATCAAAATAGAATAACCCTTTTGGCATGTCAAACTCTCTTTGTTATGAATTCCATATTATAAAAGCGATTATCAGGCAATCCATGACAAAGGAATTTCACATAATCATCTGCATAGTTCATATTATCCTTTAAATCTGCAAAGGAAATTTCAGACTCAACCATCCAGAATTCTGCAAGATGCCTTGTCGAATGAGAACTTTCATCTTGGAATGTTCGCCCAAACGCATTGTTTAAGGCACATGCATAGGTCTTAACCTGGTGCTGATTAGGGACAAATAGAGATGCCTGTAATATGTAAAACAACTTCCAATATAGTAGATAAATAAATAAGTCTGT